>CAKNXH010024956.1:0-10214 GCA_932178445.1 Andricus quercusramuli | reverse complement strand
TAAATCTGCGAAAAACATACTGAAATGAGACTAGGTATACTCGAGGTTCACTGTAATTTCTACCTTCTCATCTCGATGGGAATGCATTGGTTTTATAGTTTTATGTGAAAAATAACTTTTTCGAATTCCATAAAATGTCGACTTCTTGAGGCCCCTGAGTCAGAGAACATAGTGTTTACGTTGGTGTCTGTCTGTCGTTGTCGTCTGTATATCGAATAACTTTCAAACGACTGTTTGGATTCGATTGTGCTTTGCACACTTTTTAAGGGTATAAGAAGAAAGGAATTTGGATAAAAATTCAAAAAGTTAGATCATTTACAGTTTATACTCACGATATTTTTGGATAAAAAGAAAATTATCAGAGTTATAGCATTTTGAAAATTTAAAAAAAAAAAATTAAAATCAAAATGTTAAGCCGAACAACGCACGATATGAAAAAAGTCTAGAAAATAAAAGCGTTGCTTTTTGAAAGCCCTACAAGATAATTTGAAGAACTTTGAGAATTTTCTTGAAAAATCGAAAATTTAATTTTAATCGCACAAAAAATAATCAACAATTTCATTTTGCGGGCAAACTATATGCAAGATACAAAAAAAATAAATCGAAAAAAATTGTGCACCCCAAAAGATCTACAAATTTTTCATTAATCACTTTTCATACGACACTTAGTTTTTGTTTTATTCGTAAAAACAACATTAAAAATGAACAAATTAAATTTTTGGACGAACAACACAAGCTGAGAAAAGAAATAAGACAAAAGTTGTTCACCGAAAAGGATCTACAAATTTTTTATTAGTAATTTTCAGATAGGAAGAGTAGATTTTATTTCAATCGTAAAAAATAAGATTAGAAATTAAAAAATGAACTTTTTGGAAATACGCCACAAGAGACGAAAAAATGGAAAGACAAATTTTTTCAACCAAAAATATCTACAAATGTGCTATAAACTCTTGTTATAAAAACATATTAGAAATAAAAAAAATGAACTATTTGCGGCGAACAGGATGCAAGCTACAATAACATTTTATCTAACCAATTATTTGCCTAAATTATATAAATTATACGTTTATGGAAAAATGACGTAAATTGCTATAAAATGCACAATGAAAAAATTTTTTTAAGAGGATGCGCACTATTTTTTAAATTATATAAACGAGACAATGAAAATGCTTTTATTTTGAGAATTAAATTTACTGAAAAATAAGAAACAAGTATTGAAGTAATCATTCACAATAAAATTTGTACTTTATTTTGCAATATCTGAATAAGCAGCCCCAGACCGAGGTACATATATGAATATAATATACATTTGAAGGCAGAGGGATCAAAAGGGCCTAACTGAGAATTTCATAATTTTACAAGGCGGGGAAAAAACGTTTTCATTCCGAAATAAATTATTGAATCAAGTTGGTATTTGTATTATATATTGTTGATACCATTTTACGTTCATCCCCCAAATTTGAATTGATTTCGTCTAAATCCAAAAAAGTTATGAGCTTTCGAAATAAGCAGGGGCCTAAGTCGAGGGGTACCGAGGGATCAAAAGGGCCTATCTGCAAATTGCGAGTCGTATATTCCTCGTCACACATTCGCGCTGAGCGTCAGATTTTCGCGGCATTCTCCGCCAATTTTAACGCTAGAGAAAAAACAAAACAACAAAAATGCTCGCTAGGGCTTCCTTCATGACACCCCGTTTGCACTTTTTCAAAATTTTGATTCGTATACTTACAAATTTGAGTAATCCTCGGAACACACCAAACACGCAATGACGTTTGTTATGGCAGGAGCACAATAACAAAAACAAAAAAATTAAAATTATCGTCCGCAGGTTGCTTTCTTGAAGCCTACGCTAACACCTGGACAAACTGAGATGTTTCAAATATCATCACCGAATGCTAGAACCTCGGCAAAGCAGTTAGACCGTTTTGATCCCTCGATACCTCTAGACTTACGCCCGTGGCGCATTTTGCCTTCGTTTTTCAAGGTGAAAATTTTTTTTTGAATTTTTTGCATTATATCTGGTTGTGGGGATTTGTTCAAAGAATCCAAAAATGCAAAAACCTCAATTTCGAAAAAAATGTTAGTTAGGCCCTTTTGATCCCTCGGCCTTCATTTGATATAATAGAGTTGAATATAATGTAGAAAAGCTCGCATTTTCGACAGAAATGAGCACGAGGCACGAGATACGAGATGAGAATATGTTCTTTAAAGCCAAAGGAGCTTTAACAGAAGAGAATTAACATTCACCAAATTACAGTTGTCGTTGCTTTGACCTTTCGTATTCAAAGGCCTGCGCACAAATGTGGGGGAAACAGAAATCCAAATTTTTAAAAACATAGCTACCTGTAAGAAAGCAGACGTTCTAAGTCACTTTAAGGTGACAGCAAATCATGTCGGGAATAGATTAGGAAACAGAAAACATAGAATAGAAAAAAAAAAATATATATATATATATAGAATAGAGAATAGCACGAAAATAGTGTTTTTAAATATTCAGTCTTAAATTTCACATCTGAATAAACAATCTTTCAAAAGATGTTCGGGGCATAGAAAAAATTTCTTTCATTGTTTGAAACTTTGTCGATTAAAAAAAAAATTAACTATGATTTTCATATTTATAAGAGAAGTAAAAGTGATAATGTTGCTTAAAAACAACACAGTTTTGCCAGCTAAATATTAAATTTTATTTTAAAAATGCCTAACAAAATGTTATAGGCATCAATGCATCTCTCAAAAGGTTTTCCAATTTTTTTGCGGATTTTAATGAATTATTTTCTAAGAGATAATTCCTACTTAATTCACCCCCTGCTCGGAAAAAAATTCTTGAGACATTTGTAAATTTGTGAATAAATTAAAAAAATTTAATTATGGTATTTAATGTAAATAGCTTTGTAGCTTGCGGTTTAAAATACTTCTGAGCATGGTAGATTTTTTCAACATAAATATATTATTATTATAGATTAGCAGTTCGAACTCGAAAGTTCATTGCCTCATCTACCCGAAACCGCCACACATCTCTATCCTGTGCATCCTCCATCCAGTTTAAGTAATCATGTCCTAGTTCTTTTAAATCATCCCTTACATTTTTCTCCCATCTGTTTCTCGGTCTGCCTAAGGGTCTCTTAACAATCGGTCTCCCTCTTAAAACTTGCGCCACTGTTCTTTCATTTCCCATTCTTGCTACATGCCCCGCCCATCTTAGTTTACGCGCTTTCATTACTCTATTAATATTTGCTGACCCATAGAGAGCATGCAGCTCATCATTATGCAGTTTTCTCCATTCGCCGGTCTCTTCGTCCCTTTTTGGACCATAGATTTTTCTAAGTACTTTATTCTCAAAAACTCTAAACCTATTCTCCTCTCCTTTCGTCAGCGCCCACGTTTCGCACCCGTACATGACGAACGGCATTATTATTGTTTTGTAGATTCTTACTTTGATGTTTCTAGATAGCAATCGCGATTTTAATAGTGTGTTTGCTGCATAATAGCACCCATTGCCAGCGTGCAATCGCGCGTTGATTTCCGTTTTAATCTTATTTTCGCTAGTTATAATTGACCCGAGGTATTTAAACTCGCTAACCCTTTCGAATTTCATATTTCCGGCTGTTAGATCCCCGTCTTGACTACTTTGTTCAGATCTGACGACGGTCATATATTTTGTTTTCGTTTCGCTAACCTCCAAGCCAATATCTTTGGCTTTTGTGATCAAGATTTCTGCATTTTTAGCTACCGTTTCTTTATCATCCCCTAGTATGTCGAGATCATCCGCATATCCAAGAATTTGTATTACCCCATTGAGGGTAGCACCGGTCGGATTCGCCTGCACTTGCCTAACCACGTATTCTAAAACTAAGTTAAAAAGGACGCACGAAAGTGCATCGCCCTGTTTCAGCCCATCGCGGATCGAAAACTCTTCAGATAACCTTCCGTTTACGCGTATTCTTCCCCTACTGCCGCTTAAGCAAATTTCGATAAGTCTAACCAATTTTCTTGGCACACCCAATAACTCTAGGATCCAGTACATTCGCGCGCGAATAATAGAGTCGTAAGCTTTTTTAAAATCGATAAATAGCTGATGCACTGCTTCATTAAATTCCCATTTTTTTTCTAGAAGTTGTCTAATTGTGAACATTTGATCGCTTGTAGATCGGTTTCGGCGGAATCCACACTGGTAATCCCCAATGATTTCCTCGGCGAGAGGAGTTAGCCTACCTAAGATTACATTGGACAGGATCTTATAACACGACGACACAAGTGAAATTCCCCGATAATTGCTACAGTTCATTTTATCGCCTTTTTTAAAGATAGGAATAACAATAGAGGTATTCCATTCTTCAGGTATGCGTTCTGTTTTCCAAACTGCGCGTATTAATTTAAAAATTTGTCTTGTGAGGCGAGGGCCTCCATTTTTTATCAGTTCTGACGGTAGGTCGTCAATGCCCGCGGCTTTGTTATTTTTCAACTTCTTTACAGCCATTTCTATTTCTATATACGCAGGATCATCAATTAATAGATCAGCAGTGTGGATTTCGCCGAGATTACCTTCAACGGGGGCTTCGCGTACATTTAATAGTTTCTCGAAATAGTCTTTCCATAAATTCAGTCTCTCTGTCTCATCGGCTACTAGATTGCCATTTTCGTCCCTCATTACTTCCGTTCTACTTTGAAAGCCTTTCCTTATAAAATTGATTCCCCTGTACATCTCGCGCGGGTTATTCTGTTTATTATGCGTTTCTATTGCTAGTATTTTATTCTTTTCCCACTCCCTTTTCTTGGATCTATAAAGCCTTCTTGTACTTTTACTAATCTCGAGATACTTCTTATATGTTTGATCGCACTTATTTTGTAAACTACTTAGTCTGGCCTTCCGACGTTTTTCAAACCAGAGTTTGCACTCTTCGTCAAACCATGGTTTGCTTTTTGTTACTTTCTTTAAACCTATCGTAAGCTTCGCGGCTGTCTTTACCGCCTTTTTTATATTGCTCCACAGGGTTTCCGGATCCTCTTCGTAATTACTGTTATCGTCTCCCTGTTCTTGGAGAGCGTCAAATCTACTAGAAATTTCAACTTGATAATTTAATGTTTCTGTTGCTGTTTTGAACTTATCTATATTGAAACGAACTGTTGGCTCTGTGCGGCTTGTTTTCTTAGTTATCGCTAGCCTAGATCTTATTTTTACTATCACGAGAAAATGGTCTGAATTTAAATCCGCTCCCCTATACGATCTTATATCGAGAATGTTTGTATGACGTCTTCTGTCAATTAGAACGTGATCAATCTGATTGTGAGTGTTACCATCTGGTGATCTCCAGGTGGCCTTATGTATATTTTTATGCTTGAAATATGTGCTTTTGACAACGAGGTTCTTTGAAGCTGCAAAGTTTATTACTCTAGTTCCATTGTCGTTACTGACGTCATGCAAACTTTCTGATCCTATTGTAGGCCTATACATCGGTTCTTTTCCAATTTTCGCGTTGAAATCTCCCAATACTATTTTTGTGTCAAAAGTTGAGAACTTGTCAAAAACCTGCTCGATTGTTTCGTAAAAGAGATCCTTAGTGTCTTCGTCTTTGTCCTCGGTGGGGCAGTGCACATTGATTAATACCTGTTTGTTGAAAATACCCTTCAGTACAATGTATGATAACCGATCGTTAATGAATTGCATGTCGATAACCGCTTGCGAGATTCGTTTATTAATAAGAAAACCGGTCCCCAGTGTGCGCCCCTTACCTCCCCCAAAGTGAAAAGTACAGTTATCCTTAGAAATTGACCCGAAATCTCCCGGCCAGCAGGTTTCTTGAAGTGCTATTAAGTCAGTTCTGTATTCATTTGCTATCTCAATGAGTTCGCTAAATCCGCCAGTATATAGACTACGCGCGTTTAGAGTTCCCACCCTTAGATCTTTAACTGTAGTTTTTTGTTTTTGCAAGTTAGCCATGGTAGTTTCAAGATAATCCGCACGTTAGGATCCTATTCCGATCGTAGGTGAGTCCACTGTCCTAGGAGTGATAACCCCCATACCTCCCTAGGTCTAAGTATGGGAGCTTTCCGACTCTGACAAGGACTATGTCAACTTGTCGTCAGACACATTACAGTTTCATCCTCGTATCCTAACGTCCCCCTGCAAGGCAGCGCGCCTATACTGGCATCAGTACCCCTTTGGCCCTATACAGGCGAATCATTCCACACATCCCTTGCGGGCAGTGTCATCGCTGCGGTGTCCAATGGGTAGCAGGATTTTTCCCTTACAAGATTTTTAGTTTTGGTTCGGGTAGCGTTTCTAGGTGGATACACGCTGCACCTCGGCCTGCCAGGACCCACTCATTGCGTATGAACGTGAATGGGTGGGTCCTCCCAAGCCATGGTCATCGTGTTTTCTACCAGTGCTAGGCCAACATCTTAGGCTGGGCTCACCACACCCACGACTGGTTCCTATCGGCTGTCCGCGGCTGCTTATTCTTGTATTCGCAGCTAACCTGAGGGGCTGTTCAGCCTAACGGGCCGTTCCTCTATCCGCAACCCGAGGACGCGCTGCGTAGTGGTGACAGGAACCCACCGAGCAGAACATAAATATATACTAGAATAAAAATCGACAAGATCCAGGAATCAAAAGTGAGAATTCAGCGAATATTTTAAATTCTGAAATTATTTTCATAAATTGTGGTTTACAAAATATAACAATTAGTTGCATTTCCAATTTGCAATCATGGGCCATGGTGATTTTCTTCTAGTGTATTATGGTCACTGGAAGATTTTCAAGTGCTCAAAAGAACACTGGTCCTATTTACATAGGTGTTAAGAATTTTTTTTCCGAAAACAGGGGTGAATTAAATAGAAATGACAATAGAAATAAATCAATAGTTATATAATTATATGAATAATATATGAATTGATAAAATATAAAAAATATGAGAAATTGAATAGGAATAAAAGGGGCCCTGGTGTAAGCTGTTCCTACAGAATTTCACTTGGCTCAATTAATTGATAACGGGGTCCAAGGGGGCGAAAGAGGGGTCAATAATATCTATATTTTCATAAAATATGTTCACGTGGACAAAGCATGGGGGGGGGTGTTCGTTGACATTCCACGGCTGTCCACGAGGGGGGGGGGGGGGTCAAAAAGTGGTGAAAAATTGCCCACATGGTATATGGATGGCCCCTTTATAATGTTTTCTCTTTTATCATAATATGAGTTGAGATCATTATTATAAATAAACATAATGAATAACTCCACTTCATACTTCAATACTGTTTTTTTGTTTTGTACAAAATTTTCAGAATTTAAAAATATTCTGAAGGATTATATAAACAAGACTACTTTTTTTACATTATTTCTACTATGGAATTTTCCGCTTATGATATTTATAATTTCTTATAACACTAGAAATGATTAGGATCGTACTTGATTAAGCCACCAAGTTTCAAATATATTATTCGGAATAATTTTTTTTAGTAGAACAATACATTGTTTTTGACGTATCAATTTTTGACACAATAATTAAAAAATAATTTGTAATTAAATTTTAGTTTCAATTGATTTCCAATTTTAAAGCAGTAATAATTTTTTTAACCTTTTCACATTGATATTTGTAGAATTTACTATCATTTAATGGAAAAAAAAAGATTTTCTCCTTTCTTCAGATTTTTAACAACAATAAAATCTACCATACTACTGTGATATCGCGATTCTTTAATATTAATCTCTCGGAACCGAATAATTCTTTTTGTATTGAACAGTTGTTTTTTAATTCAGCAACCCCTTATCTCAGGAGAAAAATTTTATTTTTGCAAAAAATTTAAATTTGAATCTGTATTCAACGTTTTTCTCATCTGAAAATAGTGATTATGATTTTGCATTTGATGTATTATTACGATGTTCAAGTTATTTTTTATTTATATATAAGCAGAATATATTCATTCTAAGCAGAACATTTTTCCAAGCTCGTTACAAAATATTAGATATCATCTGCAAGAGAATAATTTAGAAAAATTTCAAGTAAACATTTATTATCATTTCTTAGCAGGCCACGTTTCTCTCAAAGAAACCGCTTGACCAAGAGTTTGGCAGCAAAATCTAAGCGTTTCCGTAGCTTACTTGACGAACGCGTGCGCTAGATTTAAGTTTTAGGACAGGTAAGACTCTGGGCGTGCAATTTAGTAAGAATAATCGGAAATTAAGGGCGATAATTATACATAAAATAATTTTTTCCTTTTCAAATTGATCGTCATTTTACATAATTTTTGTTTCCAAAAGTTTGGAGCTGATCTATTTATAAATCGTGTATAGAATGAGTGCAGTGCATACATACATATACATATGGGGCATAATTTCTGAAGTGTACCCACCTCAAAAATGGAAGTTGTCCGATCGGGCTGAAAATTGGCCTCATTGTAGTCCTATTAGATAGTACTTCTCACACCAAAAATTAATTCATTGTGATGATTATTTATCAAAGTGGAGGGGGTACAATTTATGGGGTTTTCAAGCAAAGCCTTACTTTCAAACGTTTGTAACTGCTGTCCTGTTGAATGAAACAAAATTTCACCTCGAATATTTTCGATAGATTTTTCCACAAAATTTCTGGTGGTGATAACGATTTTCAAAAAAAGTCAAAATTTGACCCGAATTTTTGAAAATAAAAAATAAATTTGACTTTTTTTTAAATTTCGGCACTTTTTTTTTCTTCAAAATAGTTTTGAAAGAAAGCTGAGATTTTTTCCTATGAGACCTCCAATTTTCAGAGTGGCAAATTAATTCGTCTTTGAGTAATAGAACGATACGTAAACAAGATGCCGTGATAGGGTGAGTGGCGCGCGATTTCCCCTAGTGCGCTCACGCCGAGGATCTTTGTGCAACGCTTTAATGCCAGTTTTTCGACTTAAGTAATATTATATGCTACTAGAATAACGGCTCTCTGCATTGCCAGGATGAATTAACAAGGCCTGCATTACGATCAGTGTAAAATTGATTGGGAATATGCTTTATAAATTATAAGTGAGAATGCAGGTACAATAAGTGTTCTAGAAGGAAGTAGTGGCACACATAATGTGTGCGTTCGCGTGCATCATGAGAATGTCAAGTTGATGTTGAATGAAATAAATATTCCACATTTAACAGAGAATACTGACATGGTGCTCACAAATTATCACGACTGCCTGGATGCTATTGTATGTCCTGACTCTTCAAGTTCCTGTCATTTAGGAGAGTGTGAAAACTGTCCAGGTACTGCAAACTTGAAAGATAACATCACAAAAGCTTTTGATGAACATTGTATTAATGAAGTGAGGTTTGAAATTTGGCTACAGACCGACAGATGTTCTCTAAAGACTCTGGCAATGGATACTGATGAATTCGTAGATGATTTCTGTGAAAGGCTGTTGAAATTAAAAACTCATCACTTAATTTCAAAGGAGCAATCATCTTTTTTCAAAAACCTGAAGGAAAAGTTATTGCCTGGGGAGTTCTTGATTTGCTTCGATTTCGCTGAGAATTACGCCTTCATAATTCAGAATGCAGCGCAATCATTCCACTGGAATAACGACCAAGCTACAATATTCACTGTCGTGATTTATTATAAAAAAGATGGAGAACTCAAGGACGTAATTATCGCAATCATATCTGATAACTCAGCTCATGACACGGTAGCTGTTCACGAGTATCAAAAGATAATAGTAGATTATTTGAAAACTCATTTCAGGCCAAAGAAAATCTACTATTTCACTGATGGTGCAGGGCAACATTTTAAAAATAAGAGTAGCTTTGTTAATCTCCAAGCCCATGAAGAAGATTTTGGTATCCAAGCTGAATGGCACTTCCATGGTACATCTCATGGTAAGGGTGCATGTGATGGTATTGGAGCGAATATAAAGAGACAAGCAGCACGATCAAGTTTACAATGTTCTCCGAAACATCACATACTCACTCCCCATGCTTTGTTTCAGTGGGCAAAGAGTAACTGTAAGGAAACCGAAATTTTTTTCAGCAGCAAAGAAAATCATGCCTTAGCCAACGAGTTACTGAAAGCCAGATTTGACAAAGCTGTCACGATACCAGGTACATTACAGTACCACGCTTTCATTTCCACTCAAGATGGAAAACTTCAACTCAAGAAGTTTTCTTCCTCTGAGAAATACGATATCCTCTCGAATGGCAAAAAACAGAAACCGCAAAAGAGGCCTGCAAAGAAAACAACTGTTGAAACTATCGCCAAAAA
>CAKNXH010024946.1:0-12253 GCA_932178445.1 Andricus quercusramuli | reverse complement strand
TAGGATGATCGGCATTGTTTGCCGACCCATTGTCGGGTGCTCTGCGCGTTCGATCGTTTTGAACCACATCTACAACATTTTGGTGTCCTGGTGGTTTCATTGTTGTTCCCACGAGCAGCTAGGGATAGGGCTCATCCATCCTTGTAGAGCACCGCGTGTAATGATAATGCTGGTACTCTGAGAGGGTCGCCCCGTATCTCAGAGTCACCATTAAAGACGCCTCACCCAGGTGACATTCAGCTTTCGGCACGGTTATTACGCCTTTGCTTGAGGGTTATTCCTTGAAGACCATCTCTGGACAATTGTCCGCGACTGCTTATTAATTATTGTAACCATATTCAGCAGAAACCCTTGGTACGGGGACCCTCTATCCGCAATCATATAATGAGATATCACAACACAGGAAATTATAAGTAGGAAAACTTGATGTTGAATGCGTTTCATTCGTGGTTCCAGTAAGAGGAAATTATATATTTTTATCCGAGAAAAAATGGGGAAATAGCCGGGAATTTGTTGGCCAAAAAATAGTAGACACCCTGAACCAGAACCACTTGCATTTTTAACGGACTACTTGAATTTGCAAATAAAAGATGACATTTTTGGAAGACAGTTAAATTTTCAACCAAGAAAGGCGAACTATCAACAGGAGAAGATGACTTTTCTACAATAAAAGAAAAATATTGAATCTGAATGGACAAAGTTGCTATTTCCATTGATGAATAATGAATCACGCAGTCGATTTTTTTAATATAACAGATTAAACGCAAACACGAACCTGGTGCATTTTAAACAAAATTGCTCTTTTTTCACGAAAAAAAGGTGATCAGTATATACACTGCCGGTCAAAAGTTTAAGGACCCCTCTTTTTTAATGACTGATTAAGTTATCTTAATTTTAATTATGTTAGAGCTAACACATTTTTTCTTCAAAGGGTTCAATGCTCTTAAAATTCTGTATAAAATGAGCCCAGGATGAAGCCAGTTTGTCTATTTTTTAAGTAGATTTTGAAAAAAAATGTGTAAATTTCAATGTTTTCTTAAATGCTCAATAACTTCTGAAATAATTAACATTTTTTGATGTTCTTGTGCTGATTTTAAAGCTATTTTCCCACAGTATCGCAACAGCTTATGCAAGTAAGTCTAAAAGAAAATTTGTTAGTTGTTGAACTCGGACAAGGTCATTCAATTTCCGCGCCCTCACTTTTAACGTTTCCTTTAGGTGTCGCTGAAATCATTGGGAAATGGGATTTGAGATGGAATATCCACACTAAAAATAGAGTGGTCATTCTGAACATGCCGTGCATCGCGCCTATTAAATCGTCCTTGTATGTGGAGATTGAATAGAAGTGGCGGTGGGAAATCTCACCGAATAATTGTAAAATGACCAACGATACTTACTTTGGTTATAATTTCCTCGTTTAAAATTGGATTTATTCATGACTTATCCTCATACCAGCGTCATTCCTTACCAACCCATTCTATCGAGCAAGCTAGCCACTCGAAATTAATGCTATTCGAACTACATTTAAATATAAAAATCACCCCTTGTAATGAACATGAGAGTAACCCGTACATAATCTCGAGTAAACTTAAAAATGAATTTTGGTAGCTTTTAGAAACTACCTGGCGTCCTTCAGGCAAATAATTTAGCATTAGCGTTGACATTTATGCCCGATGGAGAAAGAAGTCATTGAATAATACAACTAAAGTACACTTTGCTTATTCAGCTCGCAATACTGGTAGTCAGTACAATTTATGAGCGACAGGTCGCGAAACAAGTAAACTAGTGAATCATTATCCTAACAGTTTAACAGATTACGAAAAGATAGGGCAGTCGTCAAACTCGAATTTCACGCTACGCTTTTTGGCCCAGGGTCGTACCATCGCTTTCTGCAACTTCGCCTGTTCCAAACTCGCCCTAAAGAAGCAATGCAGAAAAAAACACATTATTATTATATTACATTTGCAACGATGACATGATTGATCTTTGAGTGTCACTCACCGCAGGCACTGCCACTCATTGCATAAGTTCGTGCTGAAGTAACAGAGGCATGTTGTCTTTCTGTGTGGCACTCCCATACTGTAAAGTCAATTTTTCATTTACATATTTTTCCATTTATTACACAAGTATGTAAAAAAGTGTAGAGTTTTAAAGAATGCACTTACAAAAAGTCATTGATGTTCATGATTTTACGCTGCTCCTCGCAAGCGTCTATAAATTTTATGTCGAAGGTGAATGGATGATTGTTTTTTTTGTCATGGGTGCTCATGATTGGCACGCTCTCTTCAGGCAGCGGAATTGTTATTCCGCCGAGAAACTGCAAATAAAAAAAAGGTACATAATCAATGAAGATCGATTCCCGGATAGGTCTTGAAAAAACCCCGCGTCTATCTGTGGCCTGGCCGACATTTTCAAGGCTGACATCGTTCACCAAGACATTGAAAAATTAATGTTATTCGTGATCGAATTATCGGCTCCGAATGAGTGCGACATGACTATCGAGAGGAAGAATAAATAAGTGAGGTGCGGAGACCTGAATAGGGAGCTGCAACAACCACACCCCAAAATATCTGCGACCACAGATCACAATCGATGCTATCGGAGGTGCGAAACTATCTCTGGTTCGTAAAATTAAAGCGATACCCGTGTAGTAGTAGGGTTTTGCGGGCCTCTTGCTCTTCATTATTTTGTCGTGCGTTCCTTCACAACCTAGCACGAAATTGTCCTCGAGAACTGGAATTCTTGTTAAGTTTTTGTACTTTTGGAAATTTTTACAAAGGGCCCCGCACACCATACATGAAACAATGTTTTTTGGTGGATTTGACGGAAAGTTTTTCATGTACAATTTTGTAGAGTGGCGGAGTAAGGGGATGACGCAGTGAGAGGTTAAGTAAGAATAATCAGTATATCAAGTATGGAAATTTTAATATAAGTATTCATGAAAAGACTAGGTTCCCGACACTCATTTTCACCCCGAGGTGAGTACGATTACATCCACTCGACACTTACTTTATACAGAGTGGTCCGAGAGACCACTTGAAAGGTTAGATTATTACGATTTTTAACTGAGCTCTCAGAAGTTAACTGCACGAGCGGGGGCCCCGGATGTCCAAAACTATATCACAATTATACATTTCATCATGAGCGCGAGTAAGAAACAAAAGCAAAATATGACCTTGCCCGAGGTCAGCAACTAACAAATTTCAACGGCGTGTGTCTACCACTTCGACACACGACGTTGAAACGCGACAAGTTAAAGTTTACAGGAGAGAATTAAATCGGAACCCACCTGGCAGAAATCGTCCTCCTCTGTAGCGTCCTCTCATTCCATTCATGTTCGTATCGGTTTCCGTAATATTTTCTGTCGTTTTATCCTTTCAGTATCTCGACATGCGAGGTATTTGCGTCGAGCTTGGAATCACGAATGAGAATTTTAAGAGTGGCGTCTCCGTTCTCCCTCTCATAGGAGTCGGAGCGCCACCCGAGTACGAGCGTCGAACTATAGAGTGAGAGGACGAGCGAAGGAAAAGGACAACCGCCAAGTTCGTAAATCAGCTACGTGGTGGCGCACAGTCCACCTGCGTTATCTGCCACGCAAGCCTTCATCGCCTGCCGCTAGCCGATGGTCCAGGGGTGGGGCTGACTTAGGTCAGCACGCAAATTCTCCATGGCCGCTTGCTCCTCATTTTTCCGAGCGCTCTTGCACGTATGGGATTCCCGTCCAGTAAGCATGCGCCAGGAAAATCTCCTCTTCTTAGTCCTTGGCGACAGCAGACATCCGATGCCGCCAATACCGTACAATCTGACAGTTGTTGTTATTGTTGTGTGAGGGGAGGGGGTTGATCCACCCTTCCACCCGAGTTGGATATGGAATAAACAAAAGAACAAGAGAAATTAAAATAAAATAAAATATAATAAGGCACTTGGAACCCGTGGTCTAGCAATTTGTGGTTCTGGTCGGATAACCTAACCTCCCTAGTTTGACAGGTGATGTTTAATTGTATATAAAGTCAAGGTGTGTTTATACAAATTACTACTCATAAAATCAAATTAATTATGAATTCACAATTATTAAAATTTATTATGATTTTTAAGATCCCAACAAAAACTATGATTCTTTCAACTACTAGCCGTGGAACTCTTATATTCCCGGCTAGTATAGTACTGTTTGCAGACAATCCGTGGGTTTGATTCGTGATTACAAACTCATAACCCTACTAAACTGATTTGTTACGCTAATTTCCAGAGATTTTAGATGTTTTTGTGCGGGGTACAAAATTACCCCGTCACAACTCCCCCTTCACAAGATTCGGCCCACTGGGGCGAATACCAGGTAGGTGCTCGCATCTCTCCGTCTTGTTATAATTTGCAAAAAAAAAAAGAAAAATGGTTGAAATTGGTTAATTGCCAGACCTCGGGTTACGTACACCATCATACACAGGTGTATCCAAGTATGAACCGAAACGAGAAAATAAAAGAAGGTTCTGATAGTAATTGAGTAAAAAAATCGTTCTAAGTGATTAGTTGAATTGAGTGGATCCGATCCATTGCCGGTTCGGTGTGGTAGATATTATAATTTAATCAACAATTGCTTATTCTAATATTCTTATGAATTTACTTATCTTACAGTACTTAAGGGTAATTACTTAGTTATCTTAAGTTTACTCATGCAAATAAAACAAATGCAGAGGATTAGTGGAAAAAGGCTTTCATTTTATGGGGCCTTGGCCCCTACACCCGGCTCACTCCCGGCCTCTATCTCCGCTGGGGTTCCTTCCAGCGGGGGCACTGGTGCCACTTGTGGTCAGTGCTCCCACACTTACCACAACGCCCCTTATTTTCCTTCGTTTTCCCCCACATCGTTGGTTTGCGCTTCCTCCGGCGGAACGCGGGATCCTCCCGGATCCTTGCTCGGACCCGTTCCTCCATCGACCGGCCCTATACCTCCGATGAGGTAGGTTGCGGGGCAACCCCCGCACTTGCGGCGCTCTCCTTCTTAGGCTCCTGAAGGCCCACCCGGCTCGCGTTGATTTCGGCCTGGACCAGGTCCGCGTAGTCCATTGCTCCCTCCGGGAGTGGAAGGTGCCACTCCAGATCCGAGACCGACCACGCTGGTTGCAGCCTCCCCTGAGTCGTCGTGGACGCGATAGCGCCTCCCACCGCTCCTTCCTCTTCTGGCCCCTGTGAGGTGGGTTGCGCTGAGGTGGGGACGGTGCTGTCTCCCACCGCTCTGGATCCCCTGAGCCGGGCCACCAATTCGTCGTGGGTGACGGCTGGAACAATTTCAAGAAGGACGCCAAATAAGAACTGATCCACTCCATCCTTCATTTGTTGTTACCCTAAGCGTATTATACGTTGCAGTCGCCTCTCTACCGTTTTCAACCACCTAGCCCCTATTTCGAATACGAGCGAGTTCGGAGTCTAACGCGATTGCCCACGCCTGAGTCTGAGTCCGAGTGATGATTAACATTTCCCCTTCCCCAGTCAATAGGTAGTTCCGAATCCTCTCGGGCCTTCTCTCCATCCTCACGATGCTCCTCTTCAGCTTCCGAATTGCTGATTTCGAGTATCATCCTGTCCAGTTCCGCCAGCTCCTCCTCGTCGACATGCTCTTGTTCGGAGTCCGAATCGTGAATCTCCAATAGCATTCTGTCGATTTCAGCCAGTTCCTCCGGACTACTAGGTTTGTCTTCGGGGTCCTCGACATACCGTTGAAGGTGGGAGGCGTGATACCGCCCCGCCAATCGTCCTTCTGGCGATGCCAGCTTGTAAATATTGGGTGAGATTACCTCTACCACAATGAATGGCCCACTGAACTTTGGAGTTAGTTTGGCTGACACGTGAGTTCCCTTATTGGAATACACTTGATTAGGCTTCTTGACTTTGTCGCTAACCTTGAACTGTTGGTCGCGATGATTCCTATCATAATATTTCGCTTGTCTTAAGAACGCCTGATCTTGGACCTTGGTCATTAGTTCCCTCAGGTGCTCTAACCGTGCCATCCGAGTTGTCCAGACTTGAAGGTCAGGCGGTGGCAACTCGGCCTCCTCCTCCCTTAAACTGCGAATAGTTTTTCGCGAACGGGGCTCCCGACCCAAATTCAGAAACGCTGGAGTCACTCGGTTGGTACTATGAAGTGCCGTATTGTAGGCAAATCGGAACTCATTGAGGTGGAGGTCCCAATTTCTATGATCTTCTTCAATGAATGATCTGATCATAGTTTTGAGAACTCTATTGGTTCTGTCCACAGGATTGGTCTGAGGATGATATAGTGGTGCGAAAGAGCGGTGGATACCGAACTCCACAGCAAGGTCGTTCACTGCGTTATTATTAAATTTGGTGCCACTGTCTGAGTGGAGCACCTTAGGTGTTCCCTACCTAGTCACAATCAGTTCCAGGAAAGATTTATTAATGCTTTCCGCATTGGCCTTTTTCAATGGTGCCAACTCGATCCATTTCGAGAATTCGTTATTATTGGCCTGGCATGTTCAAAGACATGACGTCGTTCGTTAGAAATTGCGAGACATGCCAGCTCAATAAACCTGAGAAAGCTCAATCGCGTGGGCTTATGACCCAGCGAATAGTCCAGGAGCCATGGACAGTCGTGGCAACCGATGTCATGGGTCCTTTCCCTCGCAGTAAACAGGGATACGAGTATGAATTCTGAGTTAATTTAGGTTTAGTCTCAGAAGATGAGTTATGAGCCAATTTAGGTTTGGGTTCAGAAGATGAGTTCAGAGTTAATCCAGGTTTTGTGGTCGAATTTGGAGGAGTTGATTCGGGTATATCGCGAATAGCTGAAATTAGGGTCTGCCTTGGGATACAAGGAGTGGCGTCGACCCTGAGACGGCCCTCCTTTAATGGTTTCCCTGACAATGGGCAGAATTGCAAGTCTGCTAAACTTGGCCGTGCTTGCCACAATTATGGCAGAACTTGGCCCATCTAGTTTCTCAGGTTCTCCAACCATGATCAGCTCCTCCACAATTGATACAGGGTGGTTCGGCTTATGATGGGACCCTCTTTCTCATGGATGGATTCTGCCTTGTGAAGTCAGGCTTGGTTGAGGCCTGCGCCCCGCCCGTCTCACTATGAGTTACGGCCTTATTTGTGTTGGCACTAAGTTTATGATTATTGAATCTGGCTGGATTACCATTTCCGGAATTCGGCTTATCATGTAAGCAGGCCTGGGTGCCCAGCTTATCCGCCAGTTTCACCAACACACTCACCAAGGACTCTGGAGAGGAACTTACCTCGCTCGATGCGTTGCCACCAGTATTCTTACCAGCTCCGCGAGAGGAGTTGGAGTTTTTGGCATAAGCTAATTCAGGGAAGAATGAATCTTCCGGGCTAGGGGGTGATCGCTCTCCTTTATTTAAATTCGCCGTTCTTTCCACTTCTACCGCAAGTAGCGTTAATTGATTGTAGTCGGAAAACTCGAAACGGCGAATACACCTTTGAAGATCAGGTCTAAGATTACGATGAGCCCTGTCCATCTGTTCCTGCATGGTAACAGCCCGCTGAAATTTAAGAAACAACCCCTGCAAACAGGTCAGAAAATCAGCGCTCCTTTCATCACGACCCTGATAACGAGTGGCGCTATTTCTGTGGCCAGTCATGAGGGGCCTTCTCACCCCACAAGAGACGTTTGAAAGGAGTAGGAGTTTGAACAATATTATTTCTGTGATCAGTTGCAAAGGTGCTTTCCCGCATTCCAAGAGACTTTGAGAAGTGGTGTAGGGCTTCGAACAGCATTATTTCTGTGACCAGTCACAGGGGTTTGTTTTTACCCCCCAAGAGACATTAGGAAGAGATAGGAGTTTAAAGTACATCATTTATGTGACCAGTCACAGGTGGGCCTTCCCGCCCCTCAAGAGTATGAGCAATATTATTTCTGTGATCAGTCACAGGGGTGCGTTCCCGCCCTAAATTGACGTTATAAAGGAGAAGGTTTTGAAGTACATTATTTCTGTGACCAGCCAGTGGGGTGCCTTCCCGCTCCCACGAGACGATGAAAACATAACGTCCCATCTGTTACGATATAGAAAGCAAAATGAATCTGACTATCCATTCCGAAATTTTGTGATTAGTAACTAATTGAAGGATCGGCTATTTATCAAGAAATTTCTTGAATAATAGACATTGCCTGAAAAATATAGCACCCTCAACATTCGTTAGTTTCGCGATAAATTTAATAAAATCGTAACTGTTTTAAATTTGCAGGGAAAACATTATTTAAACAATTGGAAATTGTTTGAATAAATATGAAATATCTTTCAAAAGAAGAAATATTTTTCAATTTCATCAACTATAATCATTAATACCGAAAAAGAATAATTTTTCACGATCAACGGGCAGAAAAATTTGTATAACAAATAATACTTGTTTAAAAAACGCAGAAGTGGTTATAAAAAGCTTGAAAACTTGTCATGAATCCAGTGGAAAGAATTGTTAAAAAAAGTTCCAAAAAATATTTTCTTTATTAGGAATTATGCATGGAACTTCCTTTTTGAATTTTTCGTGACACTTTCCTCAAGCATTTCTCAAGAAGTTACTGAACCAAATTTACAAAAAGTTACATAAGAAGAAGTAAGCCTTTTTTGAATTTTCTCGAAACTGGAGCCTATTCGATGGAAAATCCTGTTCAAATTTCAAATGTCCGGGGACGGCGGTTAATGTTGAGGTATTTTAAAAAAAATGAACTTCTTTTTCTGGAAGACGAACAAATTGGTGGAAATCAATTACAAAAAATCGAAAGTGAAATATTCATAGGTCAAGTTTTTCGCGAGTTTTTTATACAACCTAACCAAAGTTCTAAAGCAAAGAATGTTGTACGAATTCTGTTTGTATTCGTTATAACTAACGAATCCTCACCAAACAAGATTTGAAGTAAAGTTCAGCATTGAACAGGTGAAACAATCGCTTATATTATACAGTTTGTTATACAAGGCACGAGATAATTGTATATGAAGGGTGTCCCACAACCTTTGAAACATTCGGAAGTATGTGATAGTTCACAAAAAAATAAACCAAAAAGTCATCTACAGTACAAGTCCGATAAGTTGCCGTCCGATAAGTGTACACTCCCCTCAAAACGTCATCACACGCACGGCACGCACACTAATTGGGGTTCTCTCACTACGTGTGCTATTTTGCTTATGATTTGCGCATCATTCTGACGCATACGCGCACCTAATATCGTACTACTAGAGGGGGCATCCGATAAGTCCGAAATTCCTGGAATTTTCCGCCCCTGCAGCCCCGAAATGAGAAACTTATCGGACTTCTACTGTACCAAAAAGCTGTCCGAAGGTTAGTTTGGTGCAGAAACGCTTTAAGGTTGGGTCGCTCTTCCATTTGTTATTGCAAAAAAGCCATGTTGAAACCTCCAAAACTTTTTAAAAATCTGAATTTTGCTCTCTAATATTTATTAACAACATGAAATTAACAAAACAACCTTTTTATCAGTATTTCTGTTACATAACTTGTAAACTTGTAAGAAAAGTAATAAAAGCCTGAATAAAAGCGAAATCCAGCGCTTTGTTAATATATCGTTACCAAAATGAAAGTAACAAAATACATTTTCTAACAACAAGTCACCATTTTGCTTCCTCTTCGAATTTCTGTCTGATAACTTGTACCAAAACTAACAAAAATTTCGGAAAAAATTGGTTCGCAACATTAAAATAATGCAACATATTTTGTAACAACAAAATCTACCCTTGTTTATTCCTTTTAGAACTCTGTTACATAACATTTAACAAAAACAACAAAGAATGTCAAGACTAGCAAAAAACAGCAAAATTGCTTTCTTGAAAATTTGTTAGAAAGCCTAACATAAGATACTTATTTACTAAATTCATAAGAATACATTTTTGTACGTCTGGAAAACTTTATAATTTATAAATCCAGGTAAGAACTTAATAAATACGAAATTTTCCAGACTAATGGTTGGAATTTATTTGAAATGAAAAATTCGAATCGATTACGTTTCGGAAAGACAGCTGGTTTTCCTCACAAGATCTTAAGAAAGTTCAAAAACAAGATTCCGTTCAATGTTCTTTATAAATGAGTTCCATGTATTTAGAAAATAGTAAAACTTGTTATGTAGCGCTATAGGAAGATTTGTGTTTTGCATTTATGTAGCATTGTCTTCACCAAAAATGTATTTTCTTTCACCACAATTTGAACAATATTTTCACTACATAAATACAAAATACAAATCTTTCTACAGCGCTACCTAAAACGTGTGTCTATTTCCAAAAGAAATGTAACTCATGCATAAAGAAAATTGCACGGAATCTTTTGTGATCTTTTTTCTCAACATCTGATGAGGGAAACCAGCTGTGCTTCCGAAACGTAATGGATTCCATTTTTTCATCCATAATAAATTTTAACTATTAGTCTGGAGGATGTTGTATTTATTAGGTTCGTACATAAATTCATAAATCATTTACCAACAAAAAGTTACAGTTCCTCTTAGAATTTCTGTTACGTAAATTGTAACTCGTAATGAAAATAACAAAAAAGACTGGAAATTAGAGAAGCAAATCACAATTTTTTTACGGAAAATTAGTTGGAAAGATTTGAAACAGAAAATACATTTTATAAATGAAAATCAGCCTTTTAGATTCATCTTATAATTTTTGTTACCTAACTGGTAACAAAAACTACCCAAAACTGAACTTCCGCGAAAACCAGCTCAATATTTAATTCTATTGTAAGTATCGCTCCATTGATTTGAGAGAAGTTGTAGGTTCCAGAAGCTACGATCATGGTTCCTTAGAGCAACCAATCCCGATGCAACTGGAACGTGTACATCATTCGCTTCTGCTCCTTCTATCCTAGAAGGTAAGCAAGAGCAGGAATTTTACGCCAGATAACATTGTGCAACACTGTTCCATGGAGTCAGGTCTCTAGCCGCGAATGACCTCACGCGGCAGACGAGACAGTTGGAGATAAGGGTTTCACCTATGGATACTTTTTTAGAGCTAACAATCTTTGTAGAATGTTAAGAGGAACAGTGCTGATATTTAGCCCATTTTCCTCCCTCCTTTGCCGTGATATTACCATCGGCTGGTGCCGAGAATTCAATCACGTAAATGATCTTGTTCTTCATATCTTGGAGGACAATATCTGGCTTCGTAGCACTGATACGTTGAGTGGTGAAGAATCAGAAATTCCAGTAAATCTTACACTGATCATTCTCCACAACAAACTCGAGTTCCCCCTGGGCGTATGGCAAGACGGGTAATAAATCAACACCATAGAAGTGCCTAAGATGGTAACATAATACTTTTAGAGCCGCATTGTGTCTCCCTATGTACCCGTAGCGAGCATATTTAGAGCATCCACTGAGCACATGTCCAAGTGTTTCTGGCTTTTGCTTGAACGCTCGGTAGTTGGTATCGCCTGCAGGTACATTCTTTATGCGCTCGAGGTAAAATAAGGTGACAATAACGCAGTCTTGATAGGAAAAAAGAAATGACTCCGATCTCAATCCAGCATACTTGAGAAACTTGTTGGACAGAACCCTCGAGAGTTCTTCTCTACGTATGATGCCGTAGAATTCACCATGAATTATTATTATTTTAGGTTTAAACTTTTTCTCGGGTGAACTCGGGTTTTCGCCATAGCCACGGACTAAGTCAAGTGACTGAACTAAGTCAAGTGACTGATGAGATGAGAATATATAAGTTATTTTAATACGATGTTTCATATCATTTGCGATGAGGTTGTAGGTAAAAAATTAGGAGCATGGTGTGGTTTGCAGTTTATCTTTACCGCTGTTATCCTTACACAGCGGCCGTGAGTGTTGGAGGTAAAAAAATCTGCCCGCGTCGCGGGCACATTCTCATCGCGCGCTTCGCGCGCGGCTCGCTTCGCTCGCTAGTTTGAGCGCGCCTAGGGCGCGCACCTGTTATATCTCGCGCTTCGCGCTCGATGATATGTTTATCTCGCGCTTCGCGCTCGATAATATATTCACCTCGCGCTACGCGCTCGGACACATTTGCCTGACGCTTTAAGCTCGGTTCATCTTGGTTTTCGCACTTCATGTGCTTACTATTGCGCGCTTCGCGGGCTAATGCTCTCTTAGTTAGCTTCATCGTTATGACCTGCTTTTGGTTTAATTATGTAAACTTTACATAGAAAGAGGAACTAATTTACTTAAGGTTCTATCGACCTTAAGGAATACATTCTCATCAAGACACTCGCGCTTCGCGCTCGATATTTCGTTTACAAATCATGTAAGTCT
>CAKNXH010024945.1:0-25596 GCA_932178445.1 Andricus quercusramuli | reverse complement strand
CTTGAGATGACTGTGGAGCGCCATTTGCATTTATCTGTCACTTTCTTTCCTACAGTTTGAAATTCTATTTTCGACCTGCTCCACAGGCGTTGAAAGTCGAATGTTCGATTGAGGTATGATGAAAAAATTTTTTACTTCCCCCCCCCCCCCTTACAAGCTCCAGAGATGCAAAATATTCGCTGCGCCGGCCCTGGTTGGCCTGTTTTTGGATTAAAGTGTGGCGGACTGGTTGACATTCCAATGTTATTTGAATCTCGGCTTTTCCCTCCACTCTTCAAGTGAAGGTTTGTTATGCCACAGAATAAACTCTTTCCTTTGCAAGTAAAATTCGGCTGTGGTTATTCGAAACGCAATACACTGCACTAGCAATTAAGTGACTGATCAACGCTCAAACAATTTGGTGAGGTAAAATGGATTAAGTGTGGAACATCCACCTTTTTTAGAATATTGTAAGCATTCTTGACACTTCTCCTAGAGACCTAGAGAATAGTCTGGTCCCTCTATCCGTCTGTCACCTTCAGCTAGTTCTGTGGGCGAGGATAATGAAGGTGGAACCTGTCTCTCTGCAAAAACTGACGGCCCTGCAGGGTTCGCGATCAGCGGAGATCAATCGGTTGCACACGCGTTTTTGGGAAACTGCTCTGGAAACACGCGTAGTATTATCGAAAGGCGACTCAGTATTCCTATGGACGGAAACGCCTAATTTCATGGAGAAAGATTTTCTGTTAGCTATAGTTGTAACAATCGGTGATTGTTCCTTAATGTTTACTTTGCCCATTAGAGGCAGCACTTCCTGGACTTTTAAAATAGCGCGAATTGTTTGAATGTAAAATCATAAATGATTTTATGATTATAGAGATTTAAGTATAAATTCTGTATATTGGATACGCAAAAGAACCAACGAATTTATGTTAGAATAATTTATTTGACAAATTGTAAGTGAAGCATGGAATGAGATTTCGTCGCATGTTATGAAAACGTGCCTAACGATATTTACTTGGGAAGTAAAATCGGTCGAGCTTGCATCATCATTTGACGTGGGAATTTGGGCATCTTTGGTTAGTATGGGGATACAAACTCAGATTACGATTGGCTGAATGCATGTGAGTGATTGGGAGTAGGATTGCGCGAGAGAGGTATGGATCGCTGCGCGATCTATGAGGCCGCGAAGACCATCGATTTCAGAGATCAGATTTTGACTGACTCGCGACGGGTAATCTTTGTCCGAATTCTGCCTAAATTATTAGGGACTTGTAAAATTTTTCTAATCAAGGAAGAATAAATTTATGAAGTACAAGTAAAAATAATCCGTTTTCTTTAATTACTCACCCTGTTTTCTAAAATTAATACAGTAAAAATAGTTTCTTTGATTCAAATTTATTGCACATTTTTATTAATAAAGATGAAATAGAACGAGAATATCAACGTTGGGTTTGCCGAAGTCGGAGAGTGCGACGGAGGAAGTCAACGCTTCCTTGTGGAAACAAGAACCTAAGTTATAAATTAAAATAAAATTTGATTTTCGCGCCAAAATATTCCCGGGACGTTACATAGTAAGTCATAGGGTGACTACTATACTTTAAAATCGAATCTAACAGAATTAAAAGAGTAGATTTCTCATTTTATCGATCGCCGATAATTATTTCGATTTATTCATTTTCACTATTACTTTCAATGTAAGTTGTTATTGAAGATATTAAATCTTTGGTTGTTATGACTGACTTTCTCAATACACGGCGTAAAATAAAATGTATTTCAGTAATTTTTCTATATTTCTAATCCAGTCGCAGATGTTCTTCTTTGTGATAAGATATGCTCGTTATGTTTTGGCCGATCTATACTACATTCTACTCGATTAGATTAGATGAATGACAGAATATTTTTATATTGTGAACTGAAAGCTTAATTATTAACTGATTCTATTAAAACCTACATTTTCTGGAATATGTTTAGACAGTTATTGATAATTCAAATTGCCAGAAATGAGAGTTCAAATTTGGAAGGAAACATAAAGTAAAAATTATTTGAATATTTTAATAAGAAGTATAATCTGAATTCAATTTTCAAAATTATATGTTTCATGTTTAAAAAATATAAAGCGAAAATTATTTCAAAATGATAGTTTCATGCTTTTTATGTTGTAATCAGTTTAATTAATAATTGGTTAATTAATTTTGTTAAAAACCTTAAATTGAATAAAGATTGGATAAAAATTTTTTTCCTATCAAGTAACATAAATTGATTATTTACTTGAATATGTTTTATTATTTTTTTAATAAATCTACCTATAGAAATGAAATTTCAAGTTTGAAGGAGAATATATAATGTAAAAATCATTTGAGTGCTTCCATGAAAATAATTGTGTAATGCTTTTTATGTTATGAACTGATTATTCAATTCTTAACTGATTCTATCGGAACTTACATTTTTCTTTTGAACTGATTGATTATTTTTCATATGATTAATTTTTTTCTTAAATATTAAATTACATGAAGATTGATTTTGATTGTTTTCAATTACGTACATAAATTTATTATTCACTTTAAGGTTATTTAACTGAATATTGGCTATAATTTGTATAATAAAAGTTTATTTACATTCAAAATACCTCTATTCCAATTAAGAAATTTCTCTGAATGTTTGCAATGTTGCGAAATGATTATCTGAATTTAATTTTCAAAATTATGTGTAAACATGTTTCAGTTTTTTATCAAATTATTAAAAAGGTCACTAATAAATGAAATTTTCAGTAATTAAAGTGAAAATTAAAAAAATGTGAAGTAAAAATTGTTTGAATGCCTGAATGAAAATTTATTATAGTTTAATGTTCTTCATGTTGTGAAAAGAATTATTAATTATTAGCTGATTAATTTTCTTCAAAATATTGAATTAAATAAATATTAAATTTCGATTTGTGTAAATTAGGTGCATAAATTGATTATTTACTTAAAGACTATGTAATTGAATATTAGCTATAATTTTTATTGTAAAAGATTATTTATTTTCAAAATACCTCTATTCCAATTGTAGAACTTTTGTACATTTTTGTGATGTTGTCAAATACGTACCTGGATTATGCTTTCCATATTATATGTACATATATTTTACTTTTCTATGGAATTAGTTTAAAAGATTAATTCAAATTTTCAGGAGAATATATAGTAAAAATTATTCGAATGTTTGTATTAAATGAACCGTCTATTGCTTTTTATGTGAAGAAATCATTGAATAATATGTAAATATATTTTAGTTTTTTCTGTGATTAACTTTGAAGGCCATTAATAAATTAAATGTGTAGAAATGCAATTCCAAACGAAAAAAATATATAGAATGTATAAATTATTGGAATTTTTCAATGAAAATAATTCTTTGATGCTTTTCATGTTGTGAACTGATTAAATAATTTATTGTCAATTGATTCTATTGAAACTTATATTTTCTGGAATTAGTTTGAAAGGTTATGAATACATTTAATTTTCGGAACTGGAAGTTAAGAAAAAAATTAGGTGAAGTAAAAATTATTTGAATATTTTAATAAAAATCATAGTTGAATGCTTCTTATTCTGTAAACTGATTAATTAATTATAAGCTGATTGATTTTTTTCACGATATTAAATAGAATAAAGATTAAAAATTTTCCTTTTCTAAATTAAGTAACATAAATTGTTCATTTACATGGAGGTTATATAATTGAATATTGGATATAATTTGTATAATAAAAGTTTATATATATATATATTCAAAATGCCCTTTTATTACAATTAAATAATTTTTTCAATGTGCCTGATTTTGTAAAATGAGTATCTCCATTTAGCTTTCAAAAATATATGTTAATATGTTTTATTCTTCCTGAAATTAGTGTAAAAGGTTAAGAATGAATTACATTTTTAGAAACGAAAGTACAAATTAAAAAAAAATGTAAAGTAAAGATTAATTGAATGTTTTAATGAAAGTCATAGTTTGATGCTTCTTATTTTTTAAACTGATAGATTTATTTTAAAGCTGATTAATTGTTTTCACAATATTAAATTACATACAGATTTAATTTTAATTTGTTTCAATTCAGTACATGAATGCATTACTTGCTTTAAGTTCATGTAAATGAATACCGGCTATAATTCGTACAATAACAGTTTATTTACATTTAAAATAGCTCTATTCCAATTACGTTATTTCCGCCAATGTTTGCGATGTTGTGAAATAACTATTTAAATTTAATTTCCCAAATTATAAATATATATATATATATATATGTTTTCATTTCTTCTGAAATTATTATAGAAGGTTACCAATAAATCAAATTTTCAGAAATTAAATTAAAAATTAAAAAAAATGTAAAGTAAAAATTGTTTGAATTCCTGAATGAAAATTAGAGTTGAATGCTTTTTATTTTGTCAGCAGATCAGTTGATCATTAGCTGATAGTTTTTTTCAATATTAAATTACATGAAGATTAAATTTCAATTTGTTAAAATTAATTATATAAATTGATTATATTCAAGTGAAGGCCATGTGATTGAATATTGACTATAATTTTTATAATAAAAGATTATTGAGGTTTAAAATACCTCTATTCCAATTGTATAATTTTTGTAAATTTTTTGATGTTGACATATCGATTACTTTTCTATGGAATTAGTCTAAAAGGTTATTATTAATTCAAATTTTTAGAAAAATATCAAGTGAAAATTATTTGAATGTTTTTATTAAAAGAACTGTTTATTGCTTTTTATGTTGTGAAATTATTAATTAATATACATACATGTATACATATCGTTATGTAGTCGAATAGCAGATATGATTTTCATAATAAAAGTTCATTTATATTTAAAATAATTCTAATCCAATCTCATAATTTTCCAAATGTTCACTATGTTGTGAGATAATGACTTAAAGTAAATCTCCAACATTATACGTAAATGTGTTTTAAGTTTTTATGGAATTCTTTCAAAAGATCATAAATAATTGAACCTTTAGAAAAATATAAAATGAACATTATTTTAATGTTTCAATGCAAATTATATTGTTGATTGATTTTTATGTTATAAACTGATGAACTAACTATTTTTAAGTATTGACTGATTCATTTTTTTCAAAAAAGTGAATTATATAAAGATTAATTCAATTTTAAAAATTATATGTACATATATTTCAATTTCTACTGGTATTACTTTGAAAAAATATTAATAATTTAAATTTTCAGATAAATATTAAATACAAGTTGTTGTACTATTTCAATTAAAATAATTATTAAATGCTTTCTATTTTCTGAACTCATTAATTAAATATCAACTGTTTCTTTGTTTTTCAAATTAGACCGATCTATAAGAATAAATGTATAAAGATGGTAGTGATCAATGGCCTTTGGTCTTTGTAATTCATATCATATATTTCAGAAGCAAGGTCAATGCATTTCGCTGCGGAACCACAGCCTCATTAGGACTATAACAAACAATGCATAATATCATGAATATACATACATATATGGTCTATTATCGACAAATACATTTCCCATTTACTAATTTTATTCTTAAAACTTACCGCAATGTGTACTTTTCATCCAAATTAAATGTAAAAAAATGTGTGGTAGTTCTCATATTTTCAAGAAGTCAGAAAAATAAAAAAATCCTTTTTCTTTAAGCGTTCCTAACCTCACTAAATTTGGAATAGGTATTTGGAGTGATTTTGGAAAAGTGTATTTAATGGTTTTGAGTTTGTCATTTTCACTATTGTTTTTGAGTTTACTGTCATAAATTGGTGTAAAAAATTGTGTAACTATTGTTGAAACTAATGATAAGTGCAAAAAATTTAGCGTAGAGCTACATTTTTGTGCTGCTCCAAAACCTTCAGAGTGTATGAACTAACGTTAGAAATGTGTGAATGCGCATGCGTCAGATCAAGTTGGTAAGAGAAGTAATTTAACCGCAAGTTTCGATTAAATCATGATAAAATACACTTAAGTTTTCTGTGTCTGTTCGAAAGTTTACTGAGTTGATATTTTTAACAATGAAAAACATTTCCATAATGTTTCTATTATGATAATTGTTTTCCATTCCTAAAATGTCAACTTTTCTCTCATTAAAATTAAATGTATGTGCATATTTAGTGGTGTGTTTAGAAACTGCTGTCTTTTTTCGATGATGATTTTGATCTGCTCGATGTTCAGATATTCTAGTCTTGAGAGGTCTCTTAGTCTGGCCTATATATACTCGTTCGCAGTTTATACAGGTTATTTTGTATAAAACATTTGTTTATTCAAACTTTGGCACAGGATCTTTTGGTATATGTAGTAAAGTTTGTTGTAATTTATTTTTAATGGAAAAAATTGTATGGATGTTTAATTTTTTACAAATTTTTAAAATTGGGTGGTATAGTTCTTTGACAAACGGTACCAGGACGAACAAATATTTCCTAAGGCATAGTAAAGGTTAGAAATTTGAGGTAAGTTCAGCAGGTGATCCACCCATAATGTATTCACTACATTCCTTGTTCAAATGGCTGTGTGTATTAGATTCCAAAATATAAATTATTAAAAATTTAAACAGTAGAGAAAATTTTGAAGGGAAATATTGCTCATGTGAACACAAATTCTACCTAATCGATCAGTGCATTTTTTCAAATTTAGTTAAGATAGTTCACGCTGGATGGTGTGAGTGCCAAGCGTGTGGAATCTGAATTCAACCCAACGGCGTCTGTTTTGGTGAATTCTGTAGCACGGTTCTGTTCCAAGCTAAATGTTGACAAAACAGTGACCAGTCATTCGCCGACAGACGATAATGGTTCGTATCGGTGCTAAGATAGCACGAGTCGTTAAGTGCTCAACAGTAACAGATGAAGCAAGCGTCAAGTCTTTTAAATTGGAGTGATATTAAAAGTTGCACTTGTGAAAATTTCAATTTGAACAGGGCAGTTGCCAATTTTAAAGTTTTACCAGGACAACAAATATGTTCTCACGTACAGTAAGGGTGAGGAGCGTGAAGTTAGTTCACCAGATGATGCACTCAAAATGTATTTACTATATTCCCCGTTAAGATGGCTGCATAAGCTAGACTAAAGAATGGACATTAGGAAAATGTGTACAGTAGAGGAAATTTTGAAGGGAAATATTGCTCATATGAACACAAATTCTACCCAATCAATCAGTCACTTTTCTCTAAGTTCATGTAAGAGAGTTCAAGCTCAATGGTATGCGTGACAACTGTGCGGAATTCAAATTCGACCCAACGGTGTTTCTTAAAGTCCAGTGTTGGAAAGAACGATAGCGAGCAATATTTTGGATTTTGAATTCAACTTAATGCAGAAGGAAGTCAATGTTCGTCTTAAATACATTCCGAGCAACGTAGAAAGCGCGCCAAATTTAAATTCATCTATCCGTAAATTAAATCTCAGTAATAGCAAAGTGCTCAATGTTTATTTATTCTTGTTATTCAAAAACTTCTGGTACACAAAACTTACAAAAGAAGATTATTATTGTACATATTAGAATTCAAAAAGATTATAGGGTCCTCCAAAGTGGCAAAGTAGCAGAAATAGAGTTCTTCATTGTTGGTTGCTTCCTGCATCTTCTCAAACATATCCTCACACATAGCATCCTCGGAAACCTTCATGATTCTGCTAGGAAGGAATACTGCATACTGGTTTTCCAGCTCAACCGAAATCTTGACACCATACTTGGTTTGAACTTCACGAAACTTGGAAACAGTATACTTCTTCTTGAAGGTCCTGATGCTCTTTTTATACTGCTCTACCCCTACTCTACTTACATTCTAGAAAGATCGATTGAAGTTTCTATGAGGGTCGGTGTACGTAGGGCACATGCCTGCAACACATTTTTAAAACCGTCGATATTGGATATGTCATCTATACCTGCATTCGAGAACTATACGGATACGCAGTAGCATTTTACAGTACATACAGTTACATAGTCTAGTTATATGTTATATAAGGCTGTAGTACACTTGTGCGTCGTATGAGGCTGTATGGTACTGTTTCAACGGCTTCTATAACACGGTTCTGTTCCTAGCTAAATGCTAGTAAAAGAATGAATCATCATTCACTGACTGACGATTTGGGTTTGTATCCTTCCTAAATGACCACCAGTCGATGAGTTGCAACTTTAAACAGATGACGCTAGCGTCAAGTCAGTTAAAAAGAAATTCAAACACAAATTCTATCTAATCAATTTAATTAATTTTGAGAGAGTTTAGGCTAAGTTGAATAAGTAAGAAGAGCATTAAATTTGAATTCAACCCAGCGACGTTTGCAGAAGTTCGGCACTGTAAAGAACGATAGCGAGCAATATTTTAGATTTTGAATTCAACCTAACAATGTTCACCAAAAACGAGCATTTTTCTGTCGGATGTACAATAACGTATCGAAATGCTAGATCATCTGGAGTGCTGCGCTAGTGTGGCACACGTCTCGATGGCTGCCCTCATGGTCAGTGTAAATATGACCTTAAGGCTCAAACAAAAATAGAAAATTCCGAATTTTTTTTCTTGCACTTTTAAACCCGCTGTTCCTTTTTGAATTCTACAAAGATACAGAAATTATATTCTTTGGTAGTTTCGTCCACCCTGGTACTAGGGCTTGAATAGATACTACACCAAGAATAACACATAAAAACATTCACGTTGAAAACAGCTTAGACGTTAACCCAGCTTTGAATACAATACAACTTTCATTCCAGAGGAAACTTCTAGTTGTGCATTTTGAACAAGTGAAAAATCCCGTATTTATAAAATACAATAATCCTGACTGTTACGTTGAAATCTAAAAATTCTAATTATTCTGCATTGAAATTCAGATCTTTATACCGCGAAGGTTAGATGTTGATGCGTTTGTGCAATAATTCTGGAGTACCTACCTCGTTCATTGCAGGATCACTTCAATTACACGCACACACACATACACACACACAGATATATTGCATTAAATAAAATTCTTATAATTGTTTAAATTTTCTTCTATGTAAAGAACAATTCAACCCTCTATGCAAATCACATTCATATCACAGAGGTGAATGATGCAAAATGTGAACACAGGCAGCTCATATTTTAATTCATGTCATACAAGCGCCATACTCGCGAACGGGAAGTAATCTAACCATTTCAATAAGTCAAAAGTTTGATCATTGCCAGTTACACTACTTTGGTCTCCTTATATCTATTCTCCATGATTATAAAAAATGATACTTAACAGATTTACTAAATTGTATAGTAGCGCCATCTATCAATAATTTAAGTAGCTGAAGATTTAAGCTTCACTACTATTTGAAGAAACTAGAGTGCTACCGAATCTTACTAATACTTAACTGAGAGAACAGGTTTGAATAAATTTTGACGTTTAATAACCTTAAATGTTTGTTTATTCGAAGAAAACAAATAACTTAAGTTCACAATGTAGATTCATAACTTAGTTTTAAAAAATAATCTCTTAACGTAAATATATAAGTTAAGCATAGTGAAAAGAAAAATTCAAAATGGCCATGCTCGCTAAAATAGTATTTTTCTTTTGACGCAATATGTGGACAGTTGCTTCACAGTCGGGACTTTGTAATGAATGATGAGCGTAAATGTAAATCTGTATGAAGCATCATACAGCAGCATTCTCGACTTGGTTGAGAGTACGCCTTGTACATCAGCTCAATGATTCCATCTGAAGGTGGAGGTGGTGGCAGCGGTGATGGAGACGGTGGTAGTGGTGGTTCAACGTTGAAGCAACATTGAAACAACGTTGAATCAATGTTGAATCAACGTTGGAGCAACGTTGAAACAACGTTGAATCAACGCTGAAGCAACGTTGAAGCTACGTTGAAGCAACGTTGAATCAACGTTACACAAAGTGTGCACAGGTGGTCGTGGTGGCGGATGTATAGTCTCTTAATGTATGTACATAAAGCCTGCGTTCCGTAGTTCCTCTATAATTAAGAGGATTTCACTGGTATGTACCAGGATCTGAATTTCAATACAGAATAATTTGAATTTTTAGATTTCAACATAACAGTCAGGATTATTGTATTCTATGAATAAGGGATTTTTCACCAGTTCAAAATGCACAACTAGAAGTTTCCTCTGGAATGAAGTTGTATTGTATTCAAAGCTGGGTTAACGTCTAAGCTGTTTTCAACTTGAATGTTTTTATGTGTTGTTCTTGGTGTAGTATCTATTCAAGCCTTAGTATCAGGGTGGACGAAAATACCAAAGAATATAATTTCTGTATCTTTGTAGAATTCAAAAAGGAACAGCGGGTTTAAAAGTGCAAGAAAAAAAATTCGGAATTTCGTATTTCTGTTTGAGCCTTAAGGTCATATTTACACTGGCCATGAGGGCAGCCATCGAGACGTGTGCCACACTACCGCTGCACTCGAGATAATCTAGCATTTCGATACGTTATTGTACATCCGACAGAAAAATGCTCGTTTTTGGTCAACATTGTTGGGTTGAATTCAAAATCTAAAATATTGCTCGCTATCGTTCTTTACAGTGCTGAACTTCTGCAAACGTCGCTGGGTTGAATTCAAATTTAATGCTCTTCTTACTCATTGAATTTAGCCTAAACTCTCTCAAAATTAATTAAATTCATTAGATAGAATTTGTGATTGAATTTTTTTTTCACTGACTTGACGCTAGCGTCATCTGTTTACAGTAACAACTCATCGACTGGTGGTCATTTAGGAAGGATACAAACCCAAATCGTCAGTCAGTGAATGGCCGAACATTCTTTTACCAGCATTTAGCTAGGAACAGAACCGTGTTATGGAAGCCGTTGAAACAGTACCTTACAGCCTCATATGCCGAAAAATTAACTGGACGCTAGCGTCATGTGTTTAGAGTAACAACTTATCGATTTGTGATTTTTTGAGCACGGATACAAATCCAAATCGTCAGTCAGTGAAGGACCGATCATTCCATTACCAGCATTTAGCTAGGAACAGAACCATGTTATAGAAGCCGTTGAAACAGTACCTTAAAGCCTCATATGCCGCAAATTTAACTGACTTGACGCTAGCGTCATCTGTTTACAGTAAGAACTTATCGATTGTTGGTTTTTTAGCACGGATGCAAACCCAAATCGGCAGTCAGTGAATGATGGATCATTCTTTTACCAGTATTTAGCTAGGAACACAACCGTGTTATATGGAAGCCGTTGAAACAGTACCTTACAGCCACATATGACGCACAAGTGTACTACATAGCCTCATATAACATATAAGTACACTATGTAACTCTATGTACTGTAAAATGATACTGCGTATCCGTATATTTCTCGAATGCAGGTATAGATGACATATCCAATATCGACGGTTTTAAAAATGTGTTGCAGGCATGTGCCCTACGTACACCGACCCTCATAGAAACTTCAATCGATCTTTCTAGAATGTAAGTAGAGTAGGGGTAAAGCAGTATAAAAGGCGCATCAGGACCTTCAAGAAGAAGTATACTGTTTCCAAGTTTCGTGAAGTTCAAACCAAGTATGGTGTCAAGATTTCGGTTGAGCTGGAAAACCAGTATGCAGTATTTCTACCTAGCAGAATCATAAAGGTTTTCGAGGATGCTATGTCTGAGGATATGTTTGAGAAGATGCAGGGAGCAACCAACAATGAAGAACTCTATTTCTGCTACTTTGGAGCACCCAATAATCTTTTTGAATTAAAATATGTACAATAATAATCTTCTTTTGTAAATTTGGCGTGCTACAAGTTTTTGAATAACAAGAATAAATGAATATGGCAAAGGTAAACACTGTTAGCTTTGAATTTATGCGTACCAATTCACCTTGAGCACTTTAATATTACTGAGATTTAATTTACGGATAGATGAATTTAAATTTCGCGCGCTTTCTGCGTTGCTCGGAATGTATTTAAGACGAACTTTGACTTCCTTCTGCGTTGGGTTGAATTCAAAATTCAAAATATTGCTCGCTATCTTTCTTTTCAACACTGGACTTCAAGGAACGCCGTTGGGTCGAATTTGAATATGAGCAATATTGCCCTTCAAAATTTCCTCTACTGTATAAATTTTCCTAATGTCCATTCTTTAGTCTAACTTATGCAGCCATCTTAACGAGGAATATAGTAGATAAATTTTGAGTGCATCACCTGGTGAACTAACCTACAACTTCTAACCCTTGCAATACGTGAGAACATATTTGTTGTCCTGGTAAAACTTTAAAATTGGCAACTGCCCTATTCAAATTGAAATTTCCACAAGTGCAACTTTTATTATCACTCCAATTTAACAGACTTGACGCTTGCTTCATCTGTTACTGTTAAGCACTTAACGACTCGTGCTATCTTAGCACCGATACGAACCATTATCGTCTGTCGGCGAATGACTGGTCCCCGTTTTATCAAAATTTAGCTTGGAACTGAACCGTGCTACATAATTCACCAAAACAGACGCCGTTGGGTTGAATTCAAATTCCAAACGCTTGACACTCACAGCATCCAGCGTGAACTCTCTTAACTAAATTTGAAAAAATGCACTGATCGATTAGGTAGAATTTGTGTTCATATGAGCAATATTTCCCTTCAAAATTTTCTCTACTGTTTAAATTTTCAATAATTTATATTTTTTAATCTAACACACACAGCCATTTGAACAAGGAATGTAGTGAATATATTATGGGTGGATCACCTGCTGAACTAATCTCAAATTTCTAAACTTTACTATGCCTCAGCAAATATGTGTTCGTCCTGGTAAAACTTTCAAATTGGCAACTCCCCTGTTCAAATTGAAAGTTTTCCACGTGCAACTTTTGATATCCCTCCAATTTAACTGACTTGACGTTAGCGCTATCTGTTTCTGGTAACCACTTATTGACTCGTGGTATCTTAGCACACATACAAACTATTATCGATTGTCGGCGAATGACTGATCACTGTTTTATCGGCATTTAGCTTGGAACAGACCATGTGACAGACTTCACGAAAACAGTACCTCGCAGCCCTGTGCGCCGTGCAAGTGTACTGCACAGTGATAGGTAACATATTTATACTACACAGCTCCATGTACCGTAAAGTACTACTGTGCGTTAATATGTGCTATAGAAGCCTACTGTGCATCCTAGTGCACCACCAAACTATACTGCGCAGCGGTATATATATATATATATAAACTACCGTCGGAAATTGTGCGCACGACTCGCGTGAGCGAATGAAAAATCACTGCTGACTTCGAACCACGTTATTTCGGCGAAAAAAAGAGACAGGGCATTTTCTTAAAAACAGTTGGAAAGTTCATGAAATTCCACGTCCACTGGTTTCCAATAAATATTTTTTTGACCTTCTGAAAATAGTACAGCACTTGAGCAGTTAAAAAAAAATTCAAAATTTTCTCAAATTTTCTACCTCAAATTCAACTTTTTGCACGACCTAGGTAAATTTTTCGAAAAATCTGAAAATTATACGACATCGAGCCTGAAATCTTATCTTTGATTCAAGCCAAGAAAACTTGAAAAATCTTCATGGGTGCCCGAGATATGATTAAAAATGTTCAATCGTATCTGAGCTCAATTTTAATCGACGATCACGGTTCTCGGCCGGTCTGCTGCTTGTTTCCTTCGTTGAGGCAGGACCGAATAGGCCACGCACTAAGGTGGCGCGTCTTATACTTTTGGTTCTCTTCATTAGTAATTTTTATTTCAAATTATGGTGAATGAAAAAAATATTTATTGTTATTTGTGATTGTTGACAATTATTTGAATCTAATATTATCTCCATATTAAAGAATAGGACAATGCCCACTTAGGCGCCACCTCTGTGCGTGGCCTATTTGGTCCTGTCTCAACGAAAGAGGCGAGTAGAAAACCAGCCGAGAACCGTGATCGTCGATTATAATTGATCTCAGATACGATTGAACATTTTTAATCATATCTCGGGCACCCATGAAGATTTTTTAAGTTTTCTTGGCTTGAATTAGAGATAAAATTTGAAACTCCATGTCGTATAATTTTCAAGTTATTGAAAAAATTTTCCTAGGTCGTGCAAAAAGTTGAATTTGAGGTAGAAAATTTGAGAAAATCTTGAAATTTTTTTTTGATCTTCTCAAGTGCTGTACTATTTTCAGAAGGTCAAAAAAATATTTGTTGGGAACCAATAGACGTGGATTTTCATGAGCTTTCCAACTGTTTTTGAAAAAATGCCCTATCTCTTTTTTCCGCCAAAATATCAAGGTTCGAAGTCAGCAGTGATTTTTAATAGCGCTCACGCTAGTCGTGCGCACAATTTCCGACGGTAGTGAATATATATATATATATATATATATATATATATATGTATAGCAAAACTCTACTGCGCAGCCATATATACCACCAAACTGTACTACGTATCCATATGTTGCATAGAAGCCTACCCAGCATTTGCAAGTCTACTGCACATCCGTGAGTGTCGTAACAGCGTGCTGCGCAGCGATACACACAAATGAGCTCTACGGCGCATCCATAATTACCACCAAACTGTACTGCGCATCCATAATTACCATCAAACTGTACTGCGCATCCACGTGTATCACATATGCCTACTGCGCATCCAAAAATGCCCTAGAAGTATACTACGCACCGTCATATGTGGCAGAACCCTACTGCGCAGTCGCATACAGTACCAAACTGTACTGCGCGTCCATGTGTATCATATAAGTCTACTGCGCATCCGCCAGTTACCTAGAAGTGCACTACGCATCGGTATATATATATATATATATATATATATATATAGCAGAAGTCTACTGCGCAGCCATATATACCATCAAACTGTATTGCGCATCCATGTGTATCGTAGAAGTCTAATGCGCATCCATAAGTGTTGTAAAAGTGTACTGCGCAGCTATATGTACCATTGAACTCAACTGCGCAGTTCTATTTACAACCGAACGGTAGTACGCATCCGCTGTGTGTCATAGAAGCCTTACTCCGGTGAAGCCTACCGCTAAATGTTGAATCACTCAGCTGCGCAGCCCTATATATCTTTACCTAAATTCGAGAAAGAACGGTCGAATTTTCCAGACGGGGTTATTGCTTTTGAGAATCCATGCATCGAAATATCTACAAACCTCGATCGTTCGTTCTCGAATTTAGCTAAAGATTACACATCCAATATCGGTGGTTCTAGCAACTTGATGCATGTAGAGCCCCGCGTGCAACGAACCTTGTGGAAACTTCGATCGATCTTTCCAGAATGTAAGCATGTGTTTTGCAGCGCCGTTGGCAACTAGTGTATCGAACCGTCTAGAAGCCACCAATGGATCTTTTTTAGCACAATCACTAGAACTCATATCCTGTATCCATACTTAATATTACTTAATATTACCTTGCCGACCGAGTTAACGATTTTGAGGAATGACCAGTGGCGCCATCTGTCGGTGGCAGTTGGAACTACGTATCCGCTGCCGAACCGTTACCGACCTAGTTACCGACTGTCGGTAACTTACCAGTGGCGCCATCTGTCGGTGGAAGCTGGAACTACGTAGGGGTTTCCGAACCGGCCTAGCTTAACTACTCCCTTTGCCTAATAATTTAGGCAAATCTTCAAGCATTGAAATACACATCACGGTTATATTCATTTGAACAACAATAATGATTAAAATAATGCAGAATTTCCTAAAAATATGAAGTAACAATTATTTGAATGTTTTAATGAAAATAATTATTTGATACTTTCCACGTTCCAAACTGATTAATTAATTATTAGCTGATTTCTTTTTTTCACAATATTGAATTACATAAATATTGAATTTAATTAATTTTATTAAAATAATATAAACGGATTACTCACTTCAAGTTTATTTATTTGAATATTGGCTATAATTTTTATGATAAAAAATTTTTAATACCTTCATTATAATTATATAATTTTTTTAAATGTTCACGATGGTCTGAAATGATTGTCTGAATTTAATTTTCAGAATTATATGTACATATGTCTTGATTTGTTATGAAATTTGTATGAAATGTTATTGACAATTTAAGTTTTAAGTGATATGATTAAAAAAAATGTTAATTATGAATTTAAAATAATTGAATATTTAAAGGAAAATATTTGTCTAATGCTTTTTATGGTTTTAAATGATTGATTAATTATTGATTATTTCAGAACTTAAATTTTATGGAATTTATTCAAAAGCTTGTTAATAAATCGGAATTTTCAGAAATGAAAGTTAAAATTTAGAAAAATATAAAGTATCAATAATTGAATTATTTGGATGTAAATAATTGTTTGAGGGTTTTTATGTTGTGAACTGTTTAACTAATTATTATTAGCTGATTTTATTCACCACAATATTGAATTACATAAAGATTGAATTTAAATGGTTCTAAATTCAGGAACATAAATTGATCAATTACTTTCAGGTCATGTAATTGAATACTGGATATACAAAGCATACAAGGTATACAAGGTATGAAAGGTTACTGTTATATTAAATTTTGAGGAATGATAGTGATTTTTTTTTTAATGTAGAATAAAAATTATCCCAATGTTTGAATGAAAATTATAGTTCAATGTTTTTTATGTTATAAATAGATTAATTAATTATTAGGTAACATAAACTGATTATTTAATTCAAGGTTATGTAATTCACTATTGACTATAATCTGTATAATAAAAGTTTGTTAATATTCAAAATACCTCTATTACAATTATATATTTCTTTTAAATTTTGCGATGTTGTGAAATGAGTATCTGAATTTTCATTCCGAAATTATGTGCACCTGTCCTCTAATTTTCTCTGGAATGTTTAAAGGGTTATTAATAATTCGAATTTTCAGAGAAATATGAAGTAAAAATTACTTGAATGATTGAATAGAAATGATTCTTTAATACTCTCTTTGTTGTGGAATGACTAATTCATTATTGGCTAATTAACTTTGTTACAAAATTAAATAACATCAATATTTAATTTCAATTTTTCTATATCAAGTAACATGAATCAATTATTCACTTCGAGTGTGATGTGATTGAATATTGGATATAATTAGTATAACAAAAGTTTATTTCTTCAAACCTATCTCTATTTCAATGATATAATTTCTTATAATATTTATGATGTTAAATGAGTATCTGAATTCAATTTTCCAAATTATGTGTATACACAGAAGAGAAGATATGGGAACTCCAAAGTGGATTTATGCCAGGAAGATCATGCACAGATCAGATATTTAGCCTAAGACAGATCACAGAAAAAAGCTTAAGAGTAGGAAAGAAAGTTTTCTGTCCATTTATTGACCTAGAAAAAGCATTTGACAAGGTCAAAAGAACTCAACTTTGGGAAGTCCTTAAAGAGTACGGAGTGAATGGAGGGCTTCTTTAAGCAATAGAAACAATATATGCAGGTAGTAAAGCGACTGTTAGCGTTAGGGTAAATGGGAAACTGAGTAACTTGTTCGATATTATGCAAGGCGTGAAACAAGGATGGGTTATGTCCTCGTGGCTATTTATCATATTCATGGATAAGTGTCTAAGAACTGCCCTCTTCGACGAATAAGGTGTAGATCTCGAAACCGTGAAGGTGCAACATTGTCCTAAGTGATGAGAGATTAGAACAAGTTGACAAGTACGTATATCTGGATAGCCTATTCACTAGCGACGGGAGAATAGATTGGGAGTTAGATAGGCGCATAAGTAAGGGTAAGCAGGTTATTGGTAGAGCAGGGTCCATCCTCACAAATAAAAACATATCAAAAAAAGCTAAAATGGTCATACATAATTCTATATTCGTACCGACTGTACTATACGGTAGCGAGAGATGGACCTGTCAAGAAAATGACAGAAGTAAAATTAACGCGATCGGCATGAAACCTCCGCGCATAATATACGGGAAAATACTCATGGACAGAGTCCGAAACGAGACGATTCTCGAAGAATGTGGTACAGGAGAGACACTAGTTGACATATGGGAAAGAAATCAGTTAAGATGGTTCGGACATCTTGAAAGAATGAAAGATGAACGACTGACGAAGCAAGTATATAAAGGTAAAGTAAATGGCAGAATGCCCAGAGGTAGACCGCCGAAAGAATGGTTAGAATCTGTGAATGAGACACTAATCCGAAGAGACACAAGAAGCCATAGAAACACAAGAGCTTGCATGAAAAAATGCATGGACGTGAAGGAAGCTAGAGTAGTATGCCAGGACAAAAAGGTGTGGCGACAAATAGTTTGTAAACAGAGTAACAGTGGAGTGAATGATGCCTGAAACAAAGACCTTGGATACTAATGGGCCCAAGTGGGGAACCATGCATAACAACCTTGTGAGGCCCCTCACTTGGGGTGATCGCTAGAGAGATTGATCAGCAACCTGGTTCGGAGCAGTGTTGCGGAGTGAACGTGTCATTTAAATAAATAACACGAGAATGCCAGATCAATCTAAAACATATATACCTCACACCTATATACCCATATACCGATCTACTTTATACTTATATATCTATTCACTATTTTCCAACCGAGCAAGTCACGCGCAGTGCCACCCACAATAGGCCTCTCTCGGATGGAGGCCATGGTTTAGTTGGGAGTGGCAATAGGAACGAACCGAGGCGACGACCAGGCAATGACCCCGGACAAACGCGAGAACATCGATTTAAATGGTCGGACCAACTCAGGAGGGACCTTCTTACCTGTTGGCAAAGAAGCTCACCGGCGCGGAGAAGATTCATGAAGAGGTTACATGACCGTTGGGGCAATATGCACCCGGAATATGCTCATAAAACGCCTCAGTATTTAAGAGATCAGGTATCCTTCTTGCGAAAAAACGGATATGAAGCTGTTTATCAACAGGAAGAGGAGCAACATCCTCCAGCGAACATTCCACCCGTTCCAGCAAGACCACCTTTGCAGATAGCCGATAATGTCAACTAATACTGCTCTCCGCGATTCGCTCCCCGAAGATGTTAATCTCTGGAATCTGAACTGTGTAGTTTACGAGAAGGCGGTCTCCCTGCTTAGCGACGATAGAAGTAACGAAACTTCGGTACGTCTGAGTAAGACACGCGAGCGTATTGCACAGCTTCAGTTCAAAATTGAAACGGCGAGACGGCATGCATCAAATGTTCAGTGCGTGATTAGCTACATAACATCAAATAAAAAGTTCACTCCAAAAGTTAGGGCACTTGCTCGAAACTTGAGGAAAGCAAATCACACGCTGAACAAGCGTAAACTGTCGACCATCAAGCAGCACTGGACGCAAAAAGTAAGATCTCTTTCAACAGCGAAACAGCGCCTTGAACGGCGAGTTAAGTGGATTCAGGAAAATTCCACCTTTTCTACTAATCCTTCCCGTCAAGTATATGGAGATACTTATCAGCTAAATGAAGACGCTTCTAATATATCACTCTTTCGTAACTTTTGCCAAAGGCAAAGGTTACAAGATCCAGAGGAAGAGTGTCCACTAATTACTGCTGAAGAAGTGAAGAAAGTTATCGCTAGACTTTTCGGCGCCAGGGCCAGATAAAATCAACAACTTTTGGTGGAAGAAGTTTACTTTTACGCACCAACATCTAGCTCGTATATTTTCTACTTTCTTAAACGGAGAACAACCCGTCCCGCAGTGGCTAGTGGAAGGACGCACGGTCCAAAGAACTACATGCCCATAGCTTGTTTAAACACCAGCTACAAGCTATTCACTGGCATCCTCAAAGAGAGGATATTGACATCTATCGAGCCGGTATGGAGTGCAATAGTCGAACAACGTGGATGCAAGAGAGGGCTGGCAGGTTGCAGGGAGAACCTGTTAATAGACAGATGTATTACCCAGGACTCGATCAGGTATCGACGCAATCTGTCCATGGCTTGGATTGATTACCGTAAGGCATTCGATAACACGAACCATGAGCTACTTATCAAGCTCCTTGAGTGCATGGAGGTGCATTCAAAAATATTGAGATGCATAAAAGAGCTTATGCTCTTGTGGTGGACAAGATTTGTCATAACATTTGACAAAAGACAAGTGACTACAAGCTTTGTCACATATAAGAGGGGCGCCTTTCAAGGAGACTCTCTAAGTCCGATACTTTTCTGCATCTCCCTCTTGCCTCTATCTATTGTGCTCCGAGGCAAAAGCTCTGGATACCTATTTGGCCCGCCGAATAGAAGAGAATATAAGGTCAACCACCTTTTATACATGGACGATCTTAAACTCTTTGCTTCCTTAAAAAAGGACCTTAACATCCTTGTAGATGCGGCTCATAGGTATTCTAAAGCGATTGGCATGAGCTTCGGACTGGACAAGTGTGCCTGCGTCCACCTACACCAAGGAAGACTAGAAACTACATCATCCAGTGACGATCAGGATGTTCAACTCATAGGCGGAAATACCATCAACATCTTGGTATTGGAGAAACATATACATATCTTGGAATACCGCAAGCGGAAACCCAAAATGTGCATGATTTAAAAATGGCCCTTGGAAAAAGGTATCGCCAAATTCTCAGAAAAATTTGGGCTTCCGAATTATCTGGAAAGAATAAGATCCAGGCGACCAATATGCTGGCCGTTCCTATACTGCTCTGCACGTTTGGTGCAGTAAAATGGAACGTCGATGAGTTAAAACAACTTGATCGAAGCACACGCAAGATGATGACAATTCAACGAAGTCTTCATCCTAGATCTTCCGTACCTCGAATATATCTCCCTCGCGATAAAGGAGGTAGAGGATTGCTAAGCTTAGAGTGTCTTCATCGAAGAACGGTTCTGGCTACAGCCTGTTCAGTTCTAAAAAGCACGGACTCCCTTATGCGACTCGTACATCAACATGAAGTCGCCAATGCTGCGGTGTTTCTATACCATGCTGCAGATAGGACCGCAGAGGAGCTCGACCGCCCATTTAATTTCAGTGACACTACACATGGCTTAGCATCGCTAACACCTCTGGTGCTCAAAAGTCGTATAGAGGAAGCAGAACATACGCTCTTACTAAGAGAACATGCTGAGAAACCCCTCCATGGTAAGTTCTACGGCATCCTACGTAGAGAAGAGCTCTCGATGGGTCTGTCCAACATGTTTCTCAAGTCTGCTGGATTGAGATCGGAGACCGAGGGATTTCTTTTTGCCTGTCAAGACGGCGTCATAGACACCTTAGTTTACCGCGAGCGCATAATGAATATACCTGTACGCGATACCAACTGCCGAGCGTGCAAGCAAGAGCCCGAAACACTTGGACATGTTCTCAGTGGATGGTCTAAATATGCACGCTGCGCGTACATAGAGAGACACAATGCAGCTCTAAAAGTGATATATTACCATCTTAGGCATTTCTATGGTGTTGATCTATTGCCCGTCTTGCCATACGCCCAGGGGGAACTCGAGGCAGTTGTGGAGAATGATCAGTGTAAGATCTACTGGAATTTCTCATTCTCCACCACTCAACGTGTCAGTGCTACGAAGCCTGACATTGTCCTCCAAGATCTGAAGAACAAGATCATTTACGTGATTGAATTCTCGGCACCAGCCGATGGTAATATCACGGCAAAGGAGGGAGAAAAACAGGCGAAATATCAAGCACTTCTTTTCGAGCTGAGTAAGCTGTACCAAGGCTACAAAGTCCATCTTATAATTCTCATAATCGGCTGCCTTGGAGGTATGAAAGCTTCATTTATTAGCCAACTCAACAAGATTCCGGCTTGCCAGCGTCAGGCTCATTTCATCGCGAACCGGATGCAAAAGGCTGTTCTCCTGGGATCACTCCATCTGGTCCGTCAACACTGTTCCTCTTAAATTCTACAAAGATTGGTAGCTCTAAAAAAGTATCCAGAGGTGAAACCTTCATCTCCAACTGTCTTGTCTGCCGCGTAAGGTCATCCGCGGCTAGAGACCTGACTCCAGGGAACAGTGTTGCCCGATGTTATCACGCGTAAATTTTCCGCTCTTGCTTACCTTCTAGTACAGAAGGAGCAGAAGCGGATGACGTACACGTTCTACTTGCTTTGGGATTGATTTCTTTGAGGAATCATGATCGAAGCTTCCGGAGCCTACAACTTCTCTAAATAATAATAATAGATCTAATTTGGAAATTTGAATTCAGATACTCATTCAAGCATTAATCCATTATTTTCATTGAAACATTCAAATAATCTTTACTTTATATTTTTTTTCAAATTTGAACTCTCATTTCTGACCATTTGAATTATCAATAACCTTCGAAACTAATTCAAAAAAATTAAAATATATAATTAATAATTATTGTAAATTTTCAAAGTATCATACATAGGTAAGAGTTCTTTGAAAAACATTTTTTATAGATTTCGTAAAGAAATTCACCTATTCTTTGAAGAATAGCCAAACTTTTGATTTGTTTATCAGAATTGTTTAAACAATTATTCATTTTTTTAAATTTGCAGAGCATTATAGCAGAAAGTCACGCGAAAGATATTCTTACTTAATTCTATGAAAAATGTAGCCGATTCGTTAAAAAATAGCGAAGTTCTCAATTTTTTAAACCTAATTGTTTATATAATTGAAAATTCTTGTAAATTTACAAAGCAGCATATATAGCGGTCATCGGAAAGATATTCTTAATTGAATTCCTGAAGAAACTGAGCCTATTCATCAAAAAACAGGCAAACTCTGAATATCTTTATGAAAATTGTTAAAATAATTAACAATTTATTATTGTAAATTTGCAAAGTTACATAGGAAAGAGTTATTTTTAGTACATTCTTTTTGGTTTTGTAAACGAATTGAGCTAATTTGTTGGAAATAATAATATTACAAATAATAATTCTTGTAAATTTACAAAGCAACATAGAAAATAGCCATTGAAAATACATTCCTAGTTGACTCCGTATTCAAATTGTACCTATTCCTTGAAAAATAGAGAAACTCTAAATATTTTTAGGAAAATTGTTAAAATAATTAATAATTATTGTATATTTGGAAAGTATCGTAGAAAAAATTTATTGTAAATACATTCACTCTTGATTCCCTAAACTAATTGATCCTATTTGTTGACAAATGACCGAGCTCTTAATTTGTTTATGGAAATTCTTCAAATGATTAATAATCCATGAAAATTTGCAAATCATCATACAAAAAAGTCATTGGAAAGATATCCTCAGATAATTCCGTAAAAAAATGAAGCCTATTCATTGAAAAATAGCAAAAATCTGAATTTAACCATGAAAAATGTGTAAATAATTAATAATTCTTGTAAATTTGCAAAGCATCATATCAAACTGTCACCGGAAAAGCATTCTTAGTTTATTAACCTTTTAATTGATCCTCCTCAATTATTTAGGTCACCAGTGTCTTGAATGTACGCTCATTCACTTTTACTTATTTTTCTAGAATTTGAAATCACAGTGAGTAGGCGCTTTTTAGCAAACAGCCTCATTCATACAAACGTCAATATCATGAATGGTGACTGGAAAAAAATATTTTGTTTTTTTCAACCCATCTAGTATGTATTCAGATGTGAATTTCCTCTATTGTGTGAGTTAGTTCAAACAGGTATATAAACGGTTCTGAAAAACAGGAAGTCAGTTGTTTGGAAAGAAGTCATTTTTCTCTGTCTACGAAGTAATTGTCGCTTTCCCTGACGAAGGGGAAAATAAGAAATGAAGAACGCAATTTCACTCTTGTCTTTATTCATCATTTGTGAGTACAAATAACTTCAATTTATAATTATTTTTAAACAAATAAATTCACTTAAAGCGTAATAGTAATAATAGTAGTCTCCGATTTATCCTCCCCAAAACAAGAAAATTTTCAAATTCTGCTTCGAAAAATTGTTCACAGAATACCAGCTATTCTGTGAAATTAGAGAAAAATGAAAAATCGCAATTTGTGAATGTTATTTTTACATGAGTGATTTTTTCAAATGTCCAGGATTTGAACATGTAAATTTGGAAGCATTCCAAAAATTTCTAAATGAAATGTTGGTTTTTCAACATTTTGGAAAAAAGTTCTAAAGCTGTTCAAGGATTTTGAGAGGTTTCAAGATAATACAAAAATTTTGTTAAGATTCCTAGAAAATTTTTTAATGATTTTTTGCTTAAAAGATGATAATTTTTACAGAATATTAAAAAGAAATTTGGAAACAATTCGTGATTCATGAATAACAATTATACAGTTATAAATTTGTAAAGACCTAGAATAAGAATTATTTTACTTCGAATTAAAAAATTGTTTCGTTCCAGAAAATTCATTCTTTCAATTTTTAATGTTCCTAACTTAAAATTGCATTCTTCATTCTAGAGAATTAGAAATGATGGCGTGGATTCACATATTTTTTCAAGTCTTTGAATTGCACAATTTATAAGAGTTTAACTATTATTTATTTATTGAGCTTGTAAATTTAAAAAAATTAGGCGTCCAAAGAAAGGAAAACCTTCTTTCACAAATGCAAAACCCTTTCCTTAAAAAAAATCTACAAAGTGGAACTACTTTGTTAAAAATTTATTTTTTCTTGCTCATAATTCATCATTTTATTTAAGAAATTTTTTTTTTCGAATATCAACTATTTTGTTAATATTTTTTAAAATTATTTTTCCAACTGGAATTTTAAATATTCCATGTTTACTTGAGCGTTCATCTTCTACAGTTGAAAATTCAATTATTTGGTTGAAAATTTATGTGCTTCATTAACAATTAGTCTTTCTTGTTAAAAAATTGATTTTTTTTGGTTCCAAATTAGTTTTTTTTTTCAATAAAAAATTAATTTTTCAACTCAAAATTTGATTACATCATGTTTGTTTGAATATTAGTCTTCTTCCGTTAAAGATTCAACTACATGCTTGTTTGAAAATTTCCATATATTGTTGAAACGTTTGTGTGTTTTTTGTGGTAGTGTTACGTCTCGGAGGAGACCCACTTACCTTATCATAAAATTACTAAATATAAACTTACGCTACTTCCTCTTTTTTTGATCCTAAATTTGTAAAAAAATAGGAAACATGGATTTGAGGAATGAGCAAGACGAAAAGTTGAAATAATTGAAATTGAAATATGAAATTATTATTTATTACAATAAACTTTACAAATATGTGTTTTGGAATTTTGTCAAATTGTTTTGTTGTTATTTTTGGTTGATATCTGCAACATAAAACTTGACGAATTTCTGCCAAACTTCGTCTCAGTGTCCACCCTTTAAAAAAAGGAAAACACTTTACTGACGAGATTTTGAACAAGGTTTAGGAAAAGAAAGAAATAAGGGATAGCAATGTATAAACAAACTTACCGAAGATCTTGTTGAGTAGTCGCTTGGAACGTTTTAATAATCCTGTATTCAGAAGTTAGACTCTTTAGAGGTGCCCAGTCCTTTCTTTTGTTGATGGACTCCTTTGAAGACTTTTAGTGCCTCCGGAAGGATACGGCTTCAGGAATCAGCGTGATTTCTTTTGTAATAAATACAAAGATGTTTGGAGAAGTTATTGGGAGGGGTTTCGCACTTTTCGGGGGTCACTGACTCTAATTCGAATAATTTAAGTAATTGTAGATTTTTTTGAATTCTCACTTTCAAAGTTTTTCACTGATTTTAAGTTTCGAAGATTAACCTGTTTTTTATAAAGTTCACTCTTTGTTTTTATTTGAAAATTGAATTTTTACACGTTCCGGAGAGTTTTCAGCAGCGTTTCGTCGGTAGAAATAAACTTATTGTTCCGGAGAGTTTT
>CAKNXH010024932.1:0-10068 GCA_932178445.1 Andricus quercusramuli | reverse complement strand
AAAAAAATGTCACAAATCTTACCAAATATTTCGCAAAGATTTCTAAACATTTCTGACAGATTTTACAAAGATTTCACAAAGATTTCAATGATTTCAGAAAGATTTCAATGATTTCTCAAAGATTTCAAATATTTCCCCAAGATTTTGTATAGATTTAAAAGATTTTACAAAGACATCAATGATTACCAAAAGATTTAAATAATTTCACAAATATTATCAAATATTTCAATAATTTCACAAATATTACCAAATATTTCAAAAATATTTCAAAGATTTCAGGAAGATTTAACAAAGATTTCACAAAGATTTCAATGATTTCTGAAAGATTTCAAATATTTCGCCAATATTTTGTATAGATTTAAAAGATTTTACAAAGACATCAATGATTACCAAATGATTTCACCAAGATTTCAATGTATACCATTAAGCCAATAATTTCACAAATATTATCAAATATTTCCGTCATATCGTAAAGATTTCCAAAGATTTAAGAAAGATTTCAAAAAGATTAGAATGATTTTCCAAAGATTAAAAAAATGTCACAAATCTTACCAAATATTTCGCAAAGATTTCTAAAGATTTCAGAAAGATTTTACAAATATTTCAATGATTTCTCAAAGATTTTACAATGCTTTCAAATATTTTGCCAGAATTTTCTATAGATTTTACAAAGATATCAATAATTACCAAGAGATTTCACAAAGATTTCAATAATTCCACAAATATTACCAAATATTTGAAGAATATTTCGCAAAGATTTCACAAAAATTTCAATGATTTCCTGAAGATTTCACAAAGATTTTGAATAGATTCAAAAGATTTAACAAAGGAATAAATGATTTCTTAAGGATTTCACAAAGATTTCAATAATTTTCCAAAGATTTCAAAAAGATTTCAATGCTTCTCAAGGATTTCAAAAATATTTCAAATATTTCGCAAAGATTTACGGATAGTTTTAAAAGATTTCACAAAGACTTTAATGATTTTCCAAAGTTTTTAACAATTTCAAAAATATACCAAATATTAAAAAAATATTTTAAATATTTTATAAATATTTCAATAATTTCCCAAAGATTTAAAAGATTTTAAATGTATCTCAAAGATGAAGGATATGCACATTAAAAATATTTCACAAGGACTTCAATTATTTCACAAAAATTTTAAAAATATACCAAATATTTCAAAGATTTAAATGATTTCAGATTTTAGTGATAATAGTAAATTAATTGGTTCGACTCCCAGCGGAGCGAAAGAAGATATTTTTTTTTCAGAAAAAAAATTAATGAAAATAATTTTCAATTCATAGCTCCATCTAGTCTGAAAAATACCTTAAATATTTTTGTTATTTTCTAATGATAATACAATTTCCTTGAAAAATTTTAATTTTTTAAAGTCCAAGAGTGAGAAAAAGTTTATATTTATATTTATGATAAAATTTAGCACAAACGGTTAATTTTTTCTAGTTCTATTAAAAATTAAAGCTTCTCTTTCTGTAATTTTCAAGATAAGAACCTCATGAAATGAAATACGGAAAAATCTAGAATTTACAAGGTAACCTTTTTTGGTTCAAAATTGAACTACTTAGTTGAAAGTAAAACTACTTTGTTTAAAATTAATTATTTTTGATGATGATTCATCATTTTAGTTGAAAAATCTTTTTCTTCAAAATGTAAATATTTTGTCAAAACTTTTTTAAATTATTTTTTAATCGAACATATAATTATTTCACGTTTGATTCAACATTTATCTTCAGTTTCGGTTCAAAATTCATGTATTTTGTTAAAAATTAATCTTTCAGGTTTAAAATTCATTGATTTGGCTTAGAAATTAGTTTTTTTATTAAAAATTAATTTTTTTATTGAAAATTGAACTATTTCATGTCTGTATGGTGTTTGGTTGAACAACTGTTTGGTTAAAAATGTATGTATTTTGTTGAGAATTCGTATTTTTTATTTCAAAAATTCTTGGTTAAAAATTCGTCTTCTCTTGTTGAAAATTAATCTTTTTTGATTGAAAATTCAGATGTTTTGTAGTAGTTTATAGCTCATCTTTTGACTTAAAAATTCTACATTTTGAATATAAATTTTTTTTCTTTTTTGACTGAAAAATCTCTATTTGTTGAGGATTCAAGCATTTTCTTGAAAATTCATCTTTTTTGGTTCAATCCATTTGTTTTTTATTTGAAATGAAAATCTTTTCTCGGTTAAAATAGTAAATATTACATTTTTAGAGGGGGGGGGGGGGGCAGGAATTTTCCAATTCGGAAGTTTTATACTTCGGCGATTTCATAATTTCATAAATTTCCTATTCCAAATATTTTCTTTTTCGCCAAAAAGATTAATTCTGAACATAAATTGAATATTTTATATTTAAATTTGAACTAAAAAATATTTGAAGTTTAAATAAAATAGAGTGCAATTCATCCAAAAAATATGAATTTTCAAGAAAATTGTTGAATCGTCAAAGATTCATTTTCAATTTTAAAAAATTTGAATATTAATCTGAAAATCTTGCAGATTTTTTTTCGACATTTTTAGAATTATTTTGAAATTTTTTGTAATCTTTAAAAACTAATTTTTCAAAATGAAAAATTATTTTAAAATTTTCCGAGTTTTTTATTTTCTTGTCACCTTTCAGAATTCTTAAACAGATTCGATTTTTTTTTGAAATCTTCAGAAATCTAGATTTTGTTTTAATATTTTTATAAATTTTCTACGATTTTTTAATCTTTTTGTATCCACTAAACATTCTAAATATGTTTGAAAATGATTGTATTTCTTTCCCTGAAATTGTTTTAAATTTCTTGAAAATAAAATTTTTTTTTTTAAATCTTCAAGGTTTTTTTTACGACAGATTTTTAAACTGTATCTAGGATATCAATGATATAGGGACGAATAAAAAATTTAAAAAAATAAAATTCCCGACACTGAAAATTCCAACTTGGAGAATTTTCGATTAATAAAATTTCCAAATAATACTTTTTCGAATAATAAAATTCTTGAATTATAATATTCCCGAATAGTTTATAATATTACCGAATTGAAAAAGTCCCGAATAATAAAATTCTCGACAGTTTCAATTTAACTAATTAACTAATACAGTTAACATTTTTTTAGAAATATTTATTCATTAAAAACACAATATAAATATAAAAAATAAAATATTTTGGTAGAAAAAATTATTTTTTATGTTTAACATGTATAAAATTATTTTTTTAATTTAAAATAATAATTGAAAACAATTTTTATCTAGAAATATATTTTTTTCAATTATGTATTGTTATTTCATATTTGAACAATAATTTTAGAAACATTAAAAATATTTTCATATAAATTTTTGATTATTGTGTTTTTAATAAATAATATTCATTACAAAAATTTCATTGTTTAATTTCGGGATTCTTATAATTTGGCAATTTTCTGTCGGGAATTATATCATTCGAGAATTTTATTATTTAAGTTTAAAGTTTCTAAAATTATTTTTTGAATTTAAAATAACAATAAATAAAAAATACATATTTCTGGACGACAATTTTTTCCAATTATTGTTATTTCAAATTAAAACAATAATTTTAGAAACTTTAAACATTAAAAATAATTTTTTTCAATAAAAATATTCGATTATTGTATTTTTAGTAAATAAATTATATTCATAAAAAAATTTTACTGTTCAAATTTGGGAATATTATAAACTGACAGGAATTTTATATTATTTGTGAATTTTCCAACTCGGTAATATTATAAACTGTTCGGAAATTTCATTATTTGGGAATTTTATTATTCGGGAATTTTATTTTTTGAGCTTTTTAAGTCGTCCCTTTCCAAATTCGGGAATTCTCAGTTCTCCTATTGGAAAATTCCCGAATAATAAATATGATATTAACGAGTTTGAAAATTCTCGAATAATAAAATTCCCGACAGAAAATTACCAAAATATGAAATATCGAAACTAGAAAATTCCAAATTTTAAACAATTAAAAAATTGTTGTTCATCAAATATTATTCATTTATTACAGTGATAAAATATTTTGATCAAAGAAGTTTTTTCTTCGCTATTAAAGTTTTTAAGAATTATTGTTCAAATTCAAAATGAAATCATTGTTTAAAAAGTACGTTTAAAAACAAATTTAAAAAAGACGTGCACCTCGAACGAAAAAAAAAATTTCTTGATTAATTTTTTCTGATCTTAATCAAATTTTTCAAACAAACTTTGCACTTTTAACAAAAGAATACGATTTTTCAACAAAATGCGCGTATTTTCAACGAAATGATTGAATTTTTAATACAAAAATCAATTTTTAATTAAATACTTGTATTTTGAACTAAAAATATCAATTTTGTATCAAAAATGGAATAATTGAATTTTCATTTAGAAAAATTAATTTTCCAACGAAAAATTTCCCAAAGTGATAAATTTTCAACAATATATGTACATACATAAATTTTCAACTAAAAAAAGATTAATTGTCAACAAAAAAATGAATAGTTAAGTTTTCAGTTAAAAAAATTGATGTTCAACCAAAGAGATGAATTTTCAACTAAAATAATGGAATATTCATTTTCAATATTTAAATTTTTTGTTAAAAAAAAATTTAACCGAAAAAAGAACCACTTTTCAACAAAAAAATAATTTGAAAAAAATAGTTACATTTCTAACTAATAAAATGGACTATTCAACTACAATAATTACTTTTTTAATTTGAAAAAAAATTAATTTTCAACCAAAACTAGAATAGTTAAATCTTCAATTGAATAAATTAATTTCAAACAAAAAAAAACTAATTTTCAACAAAATAGTTGAATACAGTGACATAAAGCTTCTTGTACAAATGAAGAATTTTGTTATTATATACGAATTTGATTATATTATTATTATTATATTTAATATATTTTATAAGATAAATTCGCAACAAAATGTCTTATAGTTTATATTTAAATGAAAAAAGATAAAATTTATACAAAAAAAGTTTTTTAAACCAAAAAGACGCATTTTCAACAAATAAAGATTTTTCACTAATGAAAGAAAATTTTACCTAAATCGGTGAACCTTCAAGCCAAAAGACGAATTTTCTCTACAAAAATTGAATTTACAGACAAAAAATATGACTTCAACAAGAAATTATTTTTCCACGAAACTGATGCATTTTTACCCAACAAAAATGAAATTTTAAACCACGAAATTTTTTTTTACCTAAAAAGGAAAATTTTCAACTATAAAAGATCAATCTTAAAACAATAAAAAAGTTATATTTTCAGATAAAAAATTAATTTTAAACCAAAAAAAGACTTTTCCACTAAAAAGTTAAATTTTTAACCAAAGACATAAGCCTTCAATCAAACAAATAAATTTTTAACAATGTAGTTTAAGTTTTACCCAAGTAGTTGAATTTTCAATTTCGAAAGAATAATTTCCAACAAAATAGTTAAACTTTCAACCAAAAAGGATGCATTTTCAACAAAATTGTTCAATTCCCTACACAATAGTAGCATTTTCACCCAAAAAAGATGAAATTTCTCTCAAAACAGATGAATTTGTTATTTAAAAAGAAAAAATAATTTAAAAAATAGTTGAATTTTCATACAGAAAAGATTCCAGTTCACTTTTCAAGATCAAAATATGAATTTTTCAACAAGAATATATAAATTTATATAAATATATAAATTTAAAACAAAAATTAAATTTTCTACGAAATAATTAAGTTTTTAACAAAACAGAATTTTCAACCAAACAGTTGCATATTTATCCAAGAAAGACGAAGTTTCTCTTAAAACAGATGAATTTTTAATTTAAAGAAAAAGTTTTAAAAAAATAGTTGAATTTCTATCCAGAAAAGATTTCAGTTCTCTTTTCAGCACCAAAATATTGAATTTAACCAAAAAGTAAATTTTCTACACAGTAGTTAAATTTTCAACAAAACAGCAGAATTTTCAACAAAAAATTATGACTTTTCAACAAAATTGTTGAATTCTCTGCACAATAGTTGCATTTTTATCCCAAAAATACGAAATTTCTCTTAAAATAGATGAATTTTTATTTAAAAAGACAAGAAAATTTTTAAAATAGTTGAATTTTCATCCAGAAAATTTTCCAGTTGACTTTTCATTATAAAAATATTAATTTTTCAACAAAAAATAAGTTCTTACGAACAAAATTTGAATTTTTCATCCAAAAAGACGAATTTTATCAAACAAAATGGTTGAATTTTTAACGAAATAGTAGTTGAATTCTCTACCAAATAGTTGAATTCTTATCCAAGGAAGATGAGATTTGTACTAAAACAGATGAATTTTTAATTAAAAAAAGGAGAATTTTTTTTTAAGTTGAACTTTCATCCAGAAAAGCTTTCAGTTCATTTTTTAACACCAAAATATGTATTTTAAACAAAAAGTAAATTTTCTTGAAATAATTAAGTTTTCAACAAAACAGTAGAATTTTCAACCCAAAATATGACTTTTTAACAAATTAGTTTTATTTTCAACCAAACAGTTGCACTTTTATCCAAGAAAGATAAAATTTCTCTTAAAACAGATGAATTTTTAATTTAAAATAAGAAAAAAAAATCAAAAAATAGTTGAATTTTCATCAAGTAAATATTCCAGTTGACTTTTCAATACGAAAATATGAATTTTTTAACGAAAAATAAGTTTCTACGAACAAAATTGAATTTTTCATCTAAAAAGACGAATTTTATCAACCAAAATGGATGAATTTTTAACGAAATAGTTGAATTCTTTACCAAATAGTTGAATTTTGATCCAAGGAAGATGAAATTTGTACTAAAACAGATGAATTTTTAATAAAAAAAGGATAATTTTTTTTTAAGTGGAAGTTTCATCTAGGAAAGCTTTCAGTTCATTTTTTAACACCAAAATATGAATTTTAAACAAAAAGTAAATTTTCTACGAAACAGTTAAATTTTCAACAAAACAGTACAGTTTTCAACCAAAAGTATGACTTTTTAACAAGATATTTTTATTTTCAACCAGGCAGTTGCATTTTTCTCCAAGAAAGATCAAATTTCACTTGAAACAGATGAATTTTCAATTAAATTTTTGTTTTGTTTGAATAGTTGAATTTTCATCCAGAAAAGATTTAAGTTCTCTTTTCAGCACCAAAATATTGAATTTATCCAAAAAGTAATTTTTTTACAAAATAGTTAAATTTTCATTAAAACAGCAGAATTTTCAAGCAAAGAGTATGACTTTTTAACAAGATTGTTGAATTTTAAACCAAAAAGTTGAATTTTTGTCCAAGAAAAATGAAAATTCCACTGAAAACAGGTGAATTGTCAAATCGGAAAGAAAAATTTTCAAAAAAATATTTTTCATACAAAAAATATTTCAGTTGACTCATCAACAACAAAATATGAATTTCAAGCAAAAGGTTAATATAATACGAAAAAAGTTGAATTTTTAACCCAAAAAGGGGGGGGGGGGGGACACATTTTTTTTTTACTTGTTACTGTCTGGGGGGGAGTCCTACACTCATGTACGTAATTTGTGCAAATTCGCAAAAAAATCTCCTTTGGTTGAAAATTTAATATAAATAAATAAATTATAATTTTTTTTTTTAAATTCGTCGTTTTGGGTTAAAAATTCAACTCTTTTCGTATTATATGAACCGTTAGTTTAAAACTCATATTTTGTTGTTGATAAGTCAACTGAAATAATTTTTGGATGAAAAATATTCTTCCTGAAAATTTGTCTTTTGTTGAAAATTCAACTATTTCCTAGAAAATTTACTTTTTGTTTAAAATTTGTGTTTTTCTGTAGAGAAGTCTATTGAAATACTTTTGCATGAAAATTCAACTTTTTTTTAAATTTGTCTTTTTGATTTAAAAATTCACCTGTTTCATTGTTGGAAAGTCAACTGTAATCTTCTTTGGATGAAAATTCAACTATTTTTTCGAAGTTTTTTTTAAAATTCATCTGTTTTGAAACAAATATTTAATCTTTCTTGAATAAAAATGCAACTGTTCGGTTGAAAATTCAACTCTTCTTTGAAAATTTATCTTTCTGATTTTAAAATTCACCTGCTTTAGTAGAAATTAAATCTTTCTTGGATAAAAATGCAACTGTTTGGTTTAAAGTTCAACAATTTTGCTGGAAATTCTGCTGTTTTGTTAAAAATTTAACTATTTTATAGAAAATTTACTTTTTGGTTAAATTTCATATTTTGGTGTTGAAACTGAAATCTTTTCTGGATGAAAATTCAACTATTTCTTTGATTTTTTTTCAAATTGAAAATTCATCTGTTTTAAGAGAAATTTCATTTTTTTTTGATAAAAATGCAACTGCTTGGTTAAAAATAAAACTATTTTGTTAAAAAGCCATACTTTTGGATGAAAACTCTGTTTTGTTGAAAATTTAACTGTTTCGTAGAAAATTTACTTTTTGTTTAAAATGCATATTTTGGTGTTAAAGCTGAACTGAAAGCTTTTCTGGATGAAACTTCCACTCTAAAAAAAAATTTGTCCTCTTTTTTATTAAAAATTCATCTGTTTTAGTACAAATTCTATCTTTCTTGGATGAAAATTCAACTATTTCGTTAAAAATGCATCCCTTTTGGTTGAAAAAAATCGTCTTTTTGGATGAAAAAATCAATTTTAATCGTTGACACTTATTTTTTGTTAAAAAATTCATATTTTGATCTTGGAAGGTTAACTGGAATCTCTTCTGGATGAATATTCAACTATGTATTTAAAAAAAATGTTTCTTCTTAAATAAAAATTCATCGGTTTCAAGAGAAATTTCATCTTTTTTGGATAAAACTGCAACTAATAATTCAACAATTTTGTTGAAAATTCAACTGTTTGGTTGAAAATTCAACTGTTTTGTTGAAAATTCCTCTTTTTGGGTTGAAAAATCAAGGTCATTCGTAGAAAACTGACTTCTTGTTTAAAACTCATAGTTTAGTCGAACTAAAAATTTTTTTTGATGAAAATTGAAATTTTTTAAAATTTGATCTTTTGATTTAAAAATTCACCTGTTCTAGTAGAAATTTCATCTTTCTTGGATAAAAATTCAACTATTTGGTTGAAAATTTAATAAGTTTGTTAAAAATTCATGCTTTATTTTTTTAAATTCAACTGTTTTGTTGAAAAATCGTCTTTTTGGATTAAAAAATCAGTATCTTCGTAGAAAATTGACTTCTTGTTCAAAACTCATATTTTAATGTTCAATAGTAAAACTAAAATCTTTTTGTTGAATGAGAATTCAAATTTTTTTAATTTTCTTTTTTTATTTGAAAATTCATATGTTTTAGTGAAAATTTCACTCTTCTTGGATAAAAATGCAACTATTTGGTTAAAGATTCAATAATTTTGTTAAAAAGTGATATTTTTGGTTGAAAATTCAACTGTTTTCTTGAAGATTCAAGTATCTTCGAAGAAAATTTACTTCTTATTCAAAACTCATATTTAAATGTTGAAAAGTTAAATTAAAATCTTTTTAGAAGGAAATTCAATCTTTCTCAAATTTATCTTTTTGATTTGAAAATTCATCTGTTTTAGTAGAAATTTAATTTTTTCTTGAACAAAAATGCAACTGTTTCGTAGAAGATTCAATAATAATAATTTTGATAGTGAAAAGTCAACTAAAATCTTTTTTAACAGAAAATTCAACTATTATTTTTTAATTCATCTTTTTGATTCATAAATTCATCCGCTTTGGTAGAATTTTTTGTTATGAAAATGCAACTTTTTGGTTAAAAATTATTTCAGTTGAAAATTCATCTCTTTGTTTGAATGTTCAACTATTTTGTTGAAAATTAATCTTTTTAAATTGAAAATTCAAATACTTGTGTAAAAGTCAAACTATATTTTCAAAAAATAATTTTGTTGATTGAAGGCTTATGTCTTTGGTTGAAAATTTAACTTTTTAGTGTAAAAGTCTTTTTTGTTGGTTTAAAATCAATTTTCCAACTGAAAATGTAACTTTTCCATTGTTTTAAGATTGATCTTTTTCAATTAAAAATGTTTCTTTTTTGGTAAAAAAAAATTCGTCTTTTGGTTTGAAGATTCAACAATTTAGGTAAAATTTTCTTTCTTTAGTGAAAAATCTTCATTTG
>CAKNXH010024923.1:0-11104 GCA_932178445.1 Andricus quercusramuli | reverse complement strand
AAAATAAATTTGCTATGAAACTTCTCATAATTTTTGAAAAACTTCTCAATTTTTTCTAAAAGTATTAAAAAATGATTAAAATTATTTTTATTTAGGTACTAGTTTCAAATTAATGGTTGTTCGATTGTTATTTATACATCAAAACTTGTTTTTGTTTTCAAATATATTTGAATATGCTCTTAAAATTATTCAAAAATTCTTAAAAAATCAACATTTTACTTTAAAATCTGACAAATCTACATTTTGTTCCGAAATTTATGAAATCTTTACAAATTTCTAATTATTCTTGAAATTTTTGTAAACTTTTAAATATTTTTTAAAATGATTCGATTTTTATCTAAAAAATCCTACAAACTTAGAACAAAAATGCCCTAAGATCTTCCACATTTTTTCCTGGAAATTTTGAAAACCTTTTCAAATCTTGTTAAAAATTCTCTTAAAATTAATTTTTCAAAATGAAAAATGATTCTTAATTTTCTTAGGAATAGTCAGAAAATTTTGTTTTCCTGAAGAAACCTTCCACAATTCTTAAAAAGCTTCAAAATTTTTTGTTCGAAACCTGCAAAAATCTACATTTTGTATTAAATCATTTCAAATTTTTCCAAATTTCAAATTGTTTTTGAAATTCTTTCAAAACATCTAAATTTGTTTTAAAATGATTACAATTTTTTTCTTAAAAAATTGCCTTAAAATCTTCCAGATTCTTTTCTGGAAATTTTGGAAATCTTTTGAAATCCTGTAAAATACTCTCTCAAAAATAATTTTTCAAGATTGAAAATAATTTTTCTGTGAATCTTAAGATTAATTTGTCATGAAACTTTTCACAATTCTTGAAAAGCTTCTCAATTTTTCGTTCGAAATCTGCTAAATCTACATTTTCTTTCCAATTATTTAGGTCATTGAAAGATTAAAATTAATTTTGAATCTTGTCAAATCTTCTAAATATCTCTTAAACTGACTAAATTTTTTGCTACATTAATAAGTGTCTAACTGTTATTTATATTTCAATAATTTCACTTACAACTTAAAATAATTTCTTACTTTGGAAAAATAACTTAAAATTTTCTCAGGAATCTCAATAAAATTTTTATATTATACTAAAACCTTTCAAAATTCTTTAAAAGCTTTAGAATTTCATTCAAAAATTTTCAAAAATTAACATTTTGTTTTAAATGTTTTAAATTTTGTTAAACTCTTAACTATTTTAGAAATTTTCTCAAAAAATCTAAATTTCTCTTAAAAGTAATTTAATTTTTCTCTTAAAAAATTGCTTTATTGTTGGGGACGTGAAAGTACACCACATCTGGGAGGTCACTGAAAATGTAGAACTTTCACCCATTGCCCTACCAGAAATCAAGTCCAAGATAGTGGATCTAGATTTTTAACAAGAGCAGTATGTCTGCATAATGCCTAACAACATTAAAGCACAGTAATTTTCAATAAATAGTATTTATGAAATTTTATGTTTATATGAAATATTGTAAGTAATTAATTTCAATAAATTGAATGTGTATGCCATTCATTGCATTATTTTTTGGACTATTTTATCTTACTTTATTGACATTATTTTAAATAAATCTAAAAAAAACAATTTCAAAATTCACTCATCAGAACGTATTAAATTGACATCAAATTTTAAGTTTCTCCAATTTTCAACCATACGAAAGTGATCAAATTGACTTCATTTCCGAGTTTTCTGTATCGAATTAAATAATATTCATCTGTTCGCAATTTGTACTTGCCAGATGGTATTAAACTGGTCTAAACTTCCGAGTTTTCTGTATCGAATTGAATAAAATTCATTCGTTCGCTATTTGTACGTACCACATGGTATAAAATTGACTTCAATTTTCGCGGTCGGCTGACGTAATTCAATGACATTGGTTTGCTCCCAATTATCACTCGCCGGAGAAAATTAAATTGTCTTCAATATTCCAGTTTGGCTTACGGTATCAAGCAGTATTAACTTGATTTAAATTCTTATCTTCCAATTATAATTAAAATGTATACATTTGTTAGCTGAAATAATCATCACATTAAACGGGATTGAAATGCGACACAATTTAATTACGATAAAAGAAATTAAAACGTATATTTCAAAAACGGAATTTATAAGGTATTCAAAACGTTTGAAATTCCACGATATTTGTTCGCACATTAATGATATTCAATTCGCACCTTCTTACCGGGTTAAGCGGAACTTTTGACTGCGAAATCGTTTCTGCTCTTGCAAGCGCCTTTTCTCTTCCATCGCGGAGGAGAATAATTGTCAAACACAATAAAAAAATTACATCAAGAAATGAAAACACAAAACTTGAAAGCTCTGGCGAAGCACGAGACAGCTGTATTTGACATAACCTCATTAACTTCAACTGACACATACGTGCCTGGTTCCGAACAAAATTTTCATTAATGCCCTAAATCAAGTTTTATGGAAGAAAGCGTTCACATGCACACAAAGAAACATTATTTCTGCTTACTAAGAACGCCAGAACCCTACAAGTTAATACTTTAGGTAATAAGAATAAGATTTTAGGAATTTTCTGGTCGGGGCCCTACTAGATATAAATAGATTCGCCATACCTATACGAAGCATGGAATTCTTCACTAGAACCTGATGTGGCCCCCATCAGTTTTTTCTAGTATAGATATTCTGATAGGGGCCCCTTCAGAACCCAACTTCAAATAGGGAAAGATGGGGAAATTTCTGCACGGGATAATAGGTGTCGTAAAAGAGAGGTATAAGAGTCAATAGTCTCTTCTAGATCTTTTGTTATATTTTCGAAGGCAGGGCTATTGAACTTGGCAATAAAACCGACTCGTTCGTTAAAGTCTTCGACCCTTGAGATGATTTTAGAAAAATTTTTAATTCTTGAAGAGACCAAAATTGGGAGAAGAAATAAATTATCTTCAGGCGAATAAAGAGAAATTTCTTGATTGTCTGCTAATTTTTGAAATGAGTTCTGTACTTTTTCTACAAATGCGTCATTTTTTGACGATGAACTATTAATATTATATGTTTGATTAAAAATTAACGAAATTTCCGGAGGAAAATAGGTTATTGATTTGATATCAATTTTATGACTACTCGCATTGCAAACGTCAGATTTTTGCGTACATCCTATAATGAGTTTGATATAGTTCTCGATTATCTGGTGTTTGGAATTATATAATTCGAATATGTCTAAATAAGATAAAAAATGATATTCTTCGGAAAGGATTTGGATAACAATAATAGGCTCGAGATAAACGCCTAATGAGTGCGAAAAAAGAGAATCGATGTACGAGGCTGTCGCATCAGATGGGGTTACTAGGAATAATATCAAGAAGATACCAGGTGAAAGTTGTTATAATTGAGTGCTTTTAGTTCTAGGAGTTCGTTTTGAGAAAGGGCGGAGAAGTCGATTAAGAATTTGAGGATTTCGTAACGGAGTAGGAGGCGGGATTTGTGTTGTTTTATCAACTTTTTTAATGATATTTCTAAGGCATTCTTTCGTAGAATGTACTTGCGTATTGCAGTATTTACAAGAATTTTACATGGAACCAATTTGGGTCTGGGATCAGTTTGAACTTCTTGATCTTTTGTCTTAATTCTTTTCTGATGTGTTTCTATGTCATCATTATCACAAAGATCGTAGCATTGAATCAATAATTGAAGAAGCCCTAATGCTGCTTTATTTTTGGCTAATTCTTTTGTTTTTCCGCTTTGAATTACAAAGTGTTCTAAAGTGGAGGCTTGCGCGAGAAAGAACGAATGCGATCGCGAATGTTGATCTGGGTAGGTTATTATTTGTGGCAATGGTAATCCATATTTGATAGTGAAATTCTTGAGAATTTCTACGTGATTTAGAATGCCCATGGAGTTACATCTGGTAAATTTCCTTGGATTTCTTGGGATGTGGGTAGGTTCTTCGTAATAGTGCTCCATTGAAGTTGTGTTCCTGAAGTATGGAATTTTAGTTAACGTTTATGATATTGATTTTGAGGTCTGAATCCACATTTACAACATTTTTTATAACTTTTTCCAGATGGACCTGGTTTATCATGGGATGTATAAAAATGTTTAGTTGGAGAACAGGATTTTGGAATTCTGTATAGTTTTCTTCTTTTTGTGCAATTAGTATCTGTAGAACGGTCTACAGTGTCTATAGAAGTATATGTAGTAGGTGTTTCAGGAGTAATAGTGGGGTTCTTTTCTAGAGGATTCATAGAGTTGTTAATAGAGTTATTTGGAAGATTCATAGAAGAGTCATGCACAGAAATATGAAAGTTTTGAAGTGAGTTTGCTAGGGTTTCTTCGTAAGTTGAATTAAGGAGACCTCTGTTTGATATTAAATGAATTATTTTTATAGCAGCAAAGTTTTTAGCTTCTTTAAGTGTGTCAGCCATTCATGTTTGTTTAATATCCTGGACAGTACAAATTGCTATCCAAGTAGAGTTTTCAGTTGATGTTTTAATATTTAATGCAGTAAATTGAGGATGTGGAAGATAGCGTCGTGCACATAGTCTTTGTAACTTTTCACATATTCCGCTACTGAAAGATGGTCGAAATTGTTCCAATTTATATTCTGTTCCATCTGTGACTGCCATTAATAGACTTCGTGCTGCATTTTGTTTGACTAAATCTTCATCTTTTCCAGTACTAATAATTACGTACATTTGATACTGTAATTGGACTCGAATATGATAATCATTTTTAGAATCTAAAGCAACTGATAGTTTATATTCTAGAGCAGGTTCTCCTTTTTGTTGAAGAAATTTATTTAGAAGAGTTATGTAAGATTCATGCGACATGCTGAAAAAGGTTTAAAGTTGGATAGAGTAGTTAATTGTACTACGAGCTTCCTTAAGTTGTGAATCAGGATATAGAGTAGCGTCTGTAGTGAGCGGGATGGCTTCTTCATTACCTGTATTTGAGTCAAGATATCGGGTGATATTTGATGTACGTCTCTGAAGCTAGCACCGCCTTTTTGAAAAATCAAATTCAAAACCATCCTATAATTAAGGGCTCATTTAGGGCTTTTAAGGGCCGTAAGTCCTCAATTTTGGGCTCTGCAATTTTTTATAAAAAACGGGTTGCGCGCTGACTTCACGTGAAGCTAGCACCGCCACACCTGTAACTTCGAAACTGTTCATTTGATTTGATTCGGGTTTTCTCAGAAATTAAGGGCTCATTTAGGGCTGGCGATCCCCACTAGGCCCAATCCCGCAGACCTTTTGGTTCTTTTTTAAACGGTGCGCGCTCTGGTTTCACATGTGAAGCTGGCCCCGCCACACCTGTAACTCTGAAACCAGTGCTGCGATCAATTCCACAATCATACCAGAATTAAGGGCTCGTTAAGGGCTGAAAAGAACTCTAGGTCCCAAATTTTGGGCTCTGCAATTTTTTATAAAAAACGGGTTGCGCGCTGACTTCACATGAAGCTAGCACCGCCACACCTGTAACTTCGAAACTGTTCATTTGATTTGATTCAGGTTTTCTCAGAAATTAAGGGCTTATTTAGGGCTGGCGATCCCCACTAGGCCCAATCCCGCAGACCTTTTGGTTCTTTTTTAAACGGTGCGCGCTCTGGTTTCACATGTGAAGCTGGCCCCGCCACACCTGTAACTCTGAAACCAGTGCTGCGATCAATTCCACAATCATACCAGAATTAAGGGCTCGTTAAGGGCTGGAAAGAACTCTAGGTCCCAAATTTCGGGCTCTGTAATTTTTTGTCGAAAATGGCCTGCGCGCTGACTTCACATGAAGCTAGCACCGCCACACCTGTAACTTCAAAACTGTTCATTTGATTTGATTCGGGTTTTCTCAGAAATTAAGGGCTCATTTAGGGCTGGCGATCCCCACTAGGCAGAATCTCGCAATCATTTTTGTTCTTCTTGAAACGGTGCGCGCTCTGGTTTCACAAGTGAAGCTGGCGCGCCACACCTATCACTCCGAAACCAGTGCTGCAATCAATTCCAGAATCATACCAGAATTAAGGGCTCATTAGGGGTTGAGAAGAACTCTAGGTCCCAAATTTTGAGCCCTGCAATTTTTTATAAAAAACTTATTATCATACTAAATTTTTTAGTTCGTAGAATGTAGGCCTTAGTCATATAACGACAACTATCAAACGTAACTTTAGCAAGACGTTATTGCGAAATATTACATTAGAAATTAATTACAATCACATTAATGTACTACCAACATCTCTTCAGAAGAATCCCCTGAAACGCTCTTCCACCCCAATATATTTTCACCAACGCTATATGCTCTTCTTACATTTTTGTTACTGTGTAGGTTATCCTTATAGAAAAATATAACTTTCATCAAACTATTTATATTCTGATTTTTCACTTTAGAATCATTATCTTTGAAATTGAAAAAAAAAATTCTTCTAAATTTCAGCATTGGTGATTCTATCTCTGTTTTATTTTTCTGCACTCCAAAGTTTCAAGCCATCTGAACATTCTAAACGTTCGAGAAGTCGGACAATGAACATTTCAAGCTTAGCTAACTGTGTTTACCCTCATCACTGAGCTATTGCCGGGCACATCTAGACTCGGATAGATGGTGGGTAATCCAAAAATTCGAATTTCGATTTTTGGTGATAACCCCCGCCCCCCATTTAGTTCGTTTTCCGGAAAAAGAAATTCCGTTTTTTTTTTCAACGTTCATCCGTGCCCCCGGGCTTTTGAAATTAACATGGGGTTTTAAATGGGAGAAGCTCGATTTTCAAAAAACTGGTTAGAAGAAGTACTTGTCATACATTTTTTTTCAATTAGAGTATTGTCACCTCTGGAGGAGTATTTAAGATATATAATTTTCACCCAATAGCTTTTAATTTTGACACATCTGTACCCCTTTAATTGTGCCCGGAAAATGTCCCAAAAAATGCAAAATAGCAGTTTTCTATCAAATTCATACTAAAGACGGTATTTAAAAAAAAATCAACCTGAATTATTTTTAATCGATAAGTGACGAGTTTTAAAGTATATTTTAAATAATTTTAAATAGTTTACACAATTAGTATTTGTTGAGACAATTTTTTTCCCCCTGTAAATCGTGAAAAGTTATTATCTCTCGGAATAAATCGTACAAAGTTGATGAATGTCAAGAGTAGTAGTTCTTGTTCAACTTATTTGGTAATTATTTGAACAATTTTCCTTTGTTTAAACCGTTTTTTCTCCCTAAAATCGTAAAGAGTTATTATTTTCTGAAAATAATGACACAATTAAAGAATGTTGAAAGTAATACATTTTTGAGGATGTTTGGTAATTATTTAAACAATTTTGATTTGTTTAAACAATTTTTTCCCCCTGTGAAGCGTGAAAAATTATAACTTTCTGGAATTAATGACACAATTGAAGGAATTTGTGAGTCCTATTTTTTTTCTACAGAATATTTAGCAATTTTTTAAATAATTGTTATTTTGTTTAAAAAATTGTTGGTTGTTTAAAAATGTTTTCCTCTGCAAATCAAGAAAATTTATTCTTTTCAGCAATTAATGACACAATTAACGAATTTTAAGAATAATATTTTTTTGCTTAAGATATTTTGAAATTATTTAAACAATTAATAATCATTAATAATCATTAATATAAACCATTTTTGCAGTCTGTTATGAGTAGTTATTCTTTCAGATCATAATCAGGTATGAGCAATTTTGAAAGGTGAAGAAAAGTAAGCAAAACTTATGATATTCATTAAAACTGAGTTTACAAATTTTAATTACATTGTTTACAATAATGGTAATATAAAAGGCGAGACAACTTAGGCTCGTGTGCGTGTTGAAATTCGAAAATTATTTCATGTAATCAGTAATCACCCTGATTCAATTTCATTTCATTTAAAGCAAAGTTTTTGTAAATATAATAAGCTTTTAGAAGTTCATTTTAGTTAAATATAGCAATCTCAAAATCCTGAATATTGACAATGATATGTCATTATAATTAAAGACATGATAATGAAATCTGATAAGTATGTTTCCAGACTCTTAAATTCTGTTCTTAATGATTACAAGAAATTTAGGACACTATTGATTGGTACGTATTAAGAATCTGTAAAAATCATTTCTTCTTTCACTCGAGAAAATAAATTCTAATATGATAAAAATTACAACTGGATAAGGATCATTTCGCTTTTTTCTGTTTATCGCGTAGTATAGAAATGATTTGTTTCTGGTCCTTATCCATTCGTCATTCTCATACTTTCAGAAACTTGTGAATTCCTATGCGAACATTTTTCGACATTTTGGTATATAATAGAATACATACATTGTGCAGATATTTATCATTCCCGAATAAGTTCTTAATATATTTTTGTGATTTTGTAAAAAATGCGCAGCTTTAAAATTTATGAGATAGAAAACTCGATAAGGGCTTTTTTGATTGTTCCCCTATCACAGAAAACTTTTTTTGTTCGTCCCATAAAAATATAAATACTAACCCATGCATAGAAAACCAAAAACTATTTTTTAGGGTCAATTTGGCCTGTGGCACAATGTAACCAAAAGCACTTTTTGTATACAAAAGTCTGTCGACAAGCCAATTTTCAATGGGTTTTAATGCTTTCTTTTCTTCAATGTCTGACAGGCTTTCAGGTAGAGCTGAGCGGAAATTCACTTAAGCCGAACAAAAATATTTTTATTAACAATATAGTAAATAATATTTTTTCCTAACTTCAGATAAATTAATGCCTGATTGCGATTAGTTAAGTAATTAACAGTTTTTGTTACTTTGAAAAAAAAATGACGACGAAAAGTCATTTGGAAACACATATTTTCGTTCATTCTAAACAAAAAAAAATTGAGCCTACTCTTTCTGACATACGAAAACTGAATTTGTTTATAAAAATTGTTCAAATAATTGTTCACCAGCAGCTATTCTTGCAATATTTATAAGCAAATTCATATTGTAACATGATTCCAGGAATATGCCTAAATTTTCCTGCGGTACTAACTGAAAATGTATTGCCCGTGACTACTTGCTATAATTTTGTTTAAATTGATCAAAAATAATAATTATTTGATTCATCTTTATACATAAATGTACATTTCAATTTTTTTATTTATAGCAACATCAGTTAAATACGATTGTCTAATCTATAACTTTAATTCAAAGTTGCGGTTGAATTAAACCAACAAAATTCAGACATAGGACAAATTCAGACATTCTTTCTGCATTCCTGTTTAACCTGAATTTGATTTCAATTCTGAATTCGAGATCAGTTCTGTATTTGAATTGTAATATTTTCAGGTATTCACTTTTACTATGTGAGTTCTCAAACAACTCTTATACAAATTTAAAAACATCTCTTTTCCTATCGCGTCAATTTAACCCTGAGGACGAGGTTGCCACCATCAATTTTAGCCGCTAATTATTTCGGGTGGTTTCCATTGTATATTATTTATATTGTACGATGGTCAAATGCGCCCCGGCTACCTGTGTACGGTTCCCCCTCACTCAGTCGAACTACTTCCACGGAGCCTAGTTGGCGGAAGTCAATTTCTGAAAATCAATATTCTTCTGTTTAAAAATAATATGTTCAATAATACAGCGGTTCCAGACGTCTTACTACTAGTACTTGTGTTGTACTTTCATTAACTTATAATCGATAATAATCGATAAAGTTCACTAAAATGGTGATTCTTTAAATACAAAAATGTTTTAAGCCAAAAAATAAAGAAATTCTTAACCAAACAATTGAGTTTCAAACCAAAAAGATTAATTTTCTACCCAAAAAGATGATTTTTTACGCAGTGTCTCCGTCGTCCCGAAATTCGGGATGACCAGTGCAATATTTTTCATAAGCTTGGCTAGTCGTCCCGAATTTTCGGGCGGGGGGCGGGAAGGCAACCCTGTGACTGGCCATAGAAATAATGTTGGTGAAACACCTACCCTTTTTCCAACGTTTCGTGGTTCTCCCTGTGACTGGCCACATAAATAATATTGGTCCAACCCTCCTAGTTTTTCGGGACGACTAGACACAGCCTATTTTTTAACAAATTACATGAATTTTCACGAAAATATTTAAAATTAAGGGATTTTCAACTTGGTAGTTGAATTTTCAACTTAATAGTTGAATTTTAAAAAGGAGAAATTAATTTGTAATAAAAAGGATGAATGAGTGACCACGAAGCTTAATATTCTATCACAAAAAAATAATTTTCAACAAAATACAGGAATTCTCAACCAAGCATGGAATAGTTGAATTTTCGGTTAAAAATTAATTTTCAACCAAGAAAACATAATTTTTCATTGAAGACTAAAAAAATATTTAGTCACTTATTTCGTTCAAAACAATTCGAGTAAGTTTAAGATATATTTACCAGTTTCTGAACAATTTAAAAATAATTTAGATCTTGAAATTTTTTTTAAATATTTAAAACAAAATGTATATTTTTGTAGCTTTCGAACACAACAGTTAGAGACTTTTTGAGCATTCTAAAAGGTTCCAAAATAATTGAAAATTTTTATCAAAATTTCTAGAAAAACTAAACATGCTTTTTTTGGAACACTGGGTGTGCCGAATTATTAAAGGATAATTTTGATGCGATTGTTTGAGAAATGAACCAAATTTATGATGCTTGTTAATAGGCTTCAAAATTAGAATAGGAATAAGACTATTCATACTATTGCACTGGGTGAGCAAAATTATCAAAAGATAATTTTTAGAAATGCGATTTTGAGAAATGAACCCAATTTATTATGCTTGTTAAAAGGTTTCAAAATTAGACTAGGAAGGAGACTATTCATACTTTTTTACTGGGCGTGTCAAATTATTAAAAGATAATAATTTTGTGGAATTTAATTGTTCGAGAAATAAAACAAATTGATGATTCTTGTTAATAAGTTTTAAAATTAGACTGTGAATGAGACTCTTCATATCTTTTGCACTGGGCGTGACAAATTATTAAAATATAATTTTTAGAAATGTAATTGTTTGAGAAAGAAACCAAATTGATGATTCTTGTTAATAAGTTTTAAAATTAGACTGTGAATGAGACTATTCATACTTTTGCACTGAGCGTGTCAAATTATTAAGAGATAATTTTGAGAAATGTTATTGTTTGAGAAATAAACCAAATTTATGATGCTTGTTCATAAGTTTCTAAATTAGGCT
>CAKNXH010024900.1:0-19228 GCA_932178445.1 Andricus quercusramuli | reverse complement strand
TCTAAGCAATTGTCCGGATGTGTGTGTGTGTTTATATATATATATATGAAGGGCAACACCGCAGAAGGGCGTAAGTGCCAAAACCTGAATTTTTCAGGAGAAGCAAAAAACTGTTTATCTTTCGCGGAATTAGTTTTAAAGAAATAAACGCGAAAAGGGTTCGAGGTACTGCCAGGCTTCATCGAACCGTGTAACGGAAATCTTGAAAGGAGCAATCATCTCCGAGAAAACCTTTGTTAAAGGGACGACATGTAACCAAAAAACTTCAAGTTTCACTCATAAAAAGTAACGTAACTATTTTATTTTTTAAATAAAAAAAAAACAAAAAAGTACCTTCGAGCTATTGGTTATCTCTATTGAATCGCGAAAAGAGGGCTCAAAAAAATATAACGATGTGCGAGAAAACCCTTGTAAAATAGCATCGCACACCTAAAAACGTTCCGTAACGGTTTTATTTTTGCATCTAGAGAAAAAATAAGAGAGTACTTTCGAGCTGTGACTTAACTCTATCAAACCGCGGAATGAACATCCTAAAAGAAGCAGTCGCATCCGAGAAAATCCCTTATCAATGGTGCGGTGCGTCCCTAAAAACGAAAATGTGGACACACAAAGAGTTTCATAACTTTTTTATTTTTTGAAGAAATTAAAAAACAAAAAAGTGCTTTCCAGCTACCACTTAGGTCTATTGAATTGTGGAAAGAACAGGTTCCTAAAGAAAGAACTCCTAAATCGAACCAGACCATAATCTTTTACAGAAATATGAGATAGGTGAAAAACATTATTTTAGGCCAAGAAAACGCATTTCCAAAATTTGGCACTTGCGGCCTTCTGCGGTGTTGCCCACCTTAGCATATCGCGCCCGCATTTTATGTCAAGAAGTTCCCAGTGATAGGTGCAGAGCGTGTCATGCACACGCTGAATATCTAGAACACATACTATCGGGGTGTCCGACCCACGCAGGAACAACGTATGTCCATAGACATAATGCGGCCCTAAGAGTACTTTATTACCACCTTTGTCGCTCTTACGGTGTTGGTCGCGACCCTGCCCTGCCGAATGCTCCAATGGATATAGAGTCAATTGTCCGAAACGAGAAGTGCCAGATTTTCTGGAACTACGATTTCCGGGCAGCAGTCCCGTTGCGCGCTCGAGGCCTGACATTGTTCTCCAAGACTTCGAGAAACAAAATATATTCGTGATCGAATTCTCGGCTCCGTCCGAATACAACATCACTGCAAAGGAGAAAGAAAAAGAGGAGAGGTATCAAGACCTTAAAAGATAGCTGCAACGACTGTACCCAAAATATTCGGTACGAGTAATTGTCCTTGTGATAGGTGCTTTCGGAGATGCGAAATCATCACTGGTTTGTAACCTTAAAGCCATACCCGCGTGCCAAAAATATGCCAAGGCACTTACGAGATGGGTGCAGAAAGCTGCCATCCTTGGGTCGCTTCGTGTTCTCAAGAAACACGAGGGTTTCGCCGGCCTGTCGTTGTGATTTCGTCGTGCCCTGTGACCACCCACCTCACGGATGTGAGACGTGGCCATAGGTGTATTTTACCGCGGTTCTACTGGGGGCCATTGAAATTTTTTTTTTTAGATGGCAGTTGCTCTTAGTGGTACCCTGCGGTTGTTGTTTAACTTTTTTTAAAATTATATATATATTGAATATATTGAATATATATGTATATATATAGGCAAAAGTTTGTCATAAGGACAACCGCAGGATTTCGCCAGGAGCGCGTGCTAATCTGAAAAATTGCACCCACTCATCAGCTCATACGACATCGACTGATATGCCACATTTCTGTAGAAGATGCCGTGGATCCTCTTGTCGAGGAGCTGTTCGCGGCAGTTTTTCTTCTGTGCTTTCTAATCCGGGCCTTCAGGAGTGAGTATTCAAGATGGATAAGATTTGATGCATTTTGCTCACCCCTGATATTGAAGTCAAGCCCGAGAGTTTCAGCAGCATTATCTACTGCTTTGTACAGAAACGCCCCTTTGCCTACTTCTTCGTGTTTCCTGACTATTTTAAGAAGAGGGTCTTGCCCATTTGCGACTATATGTGCTGTACCCAGAATAATCCTGTTGTGAAGACATTTAAGAATCAATATGCCACGACCACCTTGACAGCGTGAGATGTAAAGTCGTCGAACAGAAGACTTAAGGTGCATGCTTTTGTTTGTGTGTATAACCTTTCAGGACCCGATATCGAGGGACTTGAGTTCGTTCTTCGTCCACGGAACTACTCCAAATGAATAGAGTACTACTGGGATGGCAAGCATGTTCGTCGCAGATACTATGTTCCTCGCCGACAGTTCAGACGACCATACCTGTCGGATGAGACGTTTGTATCTGCATCGGAGAGTATCCTTTATAAACGTTACGTCCTGAATGCGGCTCTATGGCACGCACAGGCATGTATAGGTCTCTCCAGCGCAAAGGTGTCGTATAGCGCTTCTGTCAACGAGCTCAGGATCTTCGGGGATGCCGTTAAGTTTTCCTTTCTTCAAATTAACCTTGGCGCATTTATTTCCCGAACTCCATTCCAATCTCTTGAGTGTACTCGTTGACAATTTTTAGAGCTAGATGTAGTTTCTCTTGATTTTTAGCATAGATCTTAAGATCATCTATGTAAAATACATAAGTGACCTTATGCTTTCGGTTTATAGGTTTGCCGCAGAGGTACCCTTCGGTATGGTGAAGTGCGAGAGATAGTGGCAATAAGGCAAGATTACGATATCCGTGGCGACAAAGTTTTAAAGCGGATTCCTAAAGGATTTTTGGCGTAAAACACGAATCTGAAAGTTATAAATCGATATCTCGAATAGTTTGCGAGATATATCGAATTTTTAAACTTTTATCAATGTATATAATTTCTTAAAGTTCATTCCGATATGGGATTTTTTTACGAGAAAAACGACTCAAACACTTTCAAATCGATATCTCGCAATTAGGCCTCGAGATATTCTTCTATTTATGATTAATAAATGACTTACTTGTTTAAAAATATGAATTATAAACATTTATTTTTCTGTCCTGTCGGTTCTTTTGGATAGACATAACCTCGGTTTCCTTACGTATGCTCCTTTTGTTCATACGAGTAATGGATGCTACATTATTAATTATCTCCTTGAATTCCTTTCGTGCTTTATTCAATCACTAGTTAAAATTACTATTAACAATTTGGAGCAGCATGCTATAGCAAAAGATTAGGTATGGGATTGTAAATGGACTGAGAAAATATTCTCACAACAGGGATTTTGAGTTGGAGCCAATGAAGGGATATTGATATTTACAATTTATCGATATCATCTGTTTCGTCTTTACCGGTGGAGTCGATCCCTCTAGTGGTAGGTAAAAGAACTATGATGTCAATTTTTGAATTTAAATCAAATCAAACGATCTCGAGTTTAATGCAGGCACGCTCTGACAGTAATTTTTTAGTTTATTTCAGTTAAATTATAATTGTTTATATTATGGGATCCGAACACCCTTTATTACATCCAAAACTGAAAAACTTTTCATACTTTTGTTCCTTCAATGATCTCATCGGAACAGATGATCGAGCAATTCTGTTTTTGGAAGAAATAGGTTTAATCCCATCCAAATCGTCAACACCTCCAACATGCTGCGATTTGCCAATGAAGGTTGAAGTAAATAAGGAGAAAAAGTTAGGATGGCTTTGGCGATGTTCTTCGAAAGGCTCGAAAAAGAAAAATTCCAAACAGTGTCGGCGGGTAGAAAACCCATCATTTGGTACTTTTTTCGATGGATCATGTTGTCGAATTAAAATTCGTGAAGTTCTTGCAATAATTATAGCTTTTATCGGGAAAATGAAAGTAACAGAAGTTTTTACTCAATTACTTGGATGGCGTCGACATGACGATGGTGAGGAGTTAAGTAAATCAACTGTAGTTGACTATTATAGCTATTGTCGCGAAATAGCTGAAGTCGTTGCATCTCATTGCGAAATTCGTCTTGGAGGTGATGGGAAAACCGTGCAAGCCGATGAAACGTTTCTGACGAAACGTAAGTATCACAGGGGACGACTTACTGAGCAGATGACAATTACTGTCTTTGGATTATACTGCAAAGAAGATAAAGAGGGACTTTTTTTAAAGTTAATTCTAAAAGTAAGGCAAGCTTGTGGCCATATATAAAGAAATATGTCAAAGAGGGAACAAGTCGGATATGTACTGATGGAGGAACGCAGTATATTGGTGTGGAAAAGATTCTTGGTGAAAGCACAGTTCACTTAAAGACCAATCATAGTATTGGAGAGTATGTTGATAGCTCCAATCCAATCAACACAATTAATGATTTAGAAAATCAAAATAAATTATTTAAGCGTGCTATTGTATGTCGTACAACACCCAAATTATTACAACAATACATGGCTTTATTCTACTACCGACGAAATGTTCTTGAGAAGCTTTACAAGAACGATTTAGGCTCCCAAATCCAGCAATTTCTGGAAGACATAAAAAAAGTCTATCCTGGTATAGTTGATGGTGAAAGACGCCAAGGATTGGAATTAAAAGAAATTGATCCACCAACTGTCGAATCCGAAGATTTAGAAGAACACGTACCAGCAAAACAACCGCGGCTTACGACCATTGAAGAAGATATAGAAAACGCCAGCGACGAAGATGATGAAGAAGAACTTCATTCTGACTTTAATCCTGATGATAATTTTTAAAGATTTCAGATACCAGTGAGGTAAATTCAGCAAAAAATATAAATCATTTTGATGTAAAATAAAAAATTATCGAGATACCTATTTTCAAGTTTCACATTCTTTTTTTTTCGCAAACAATCTTATCGAAAGCCGTATTAACAATTTGTGTAATTTTTGTTGAAATTCAATAATTTTATTATATCAAACAACCTAAACTATTACTGCGATCAGTCACAGGGGTGCCTTCCCGCCCCACGAAGCGTTGGAAAAGGGGTAGAGGTGTGACCTTACATTATTTTTGTGGCCAGTCACAGGGGTGCCTTCCCGCCCCCACGCAGCGTTGGAAAAGGGGTAGGGGTGTGACCTTTCATTATTTATGTGGCCAGTCACAGGGGTGCCTTCCCGCCCCCACGCAGCGTTGGAAAAGGGGTAGAAGTGTTACCTTATATTATTTTTGTGACCAATCACAGGAATGCCTTTCTGCCCCCACGAGGCGTTGGAAAAGGGGTAGGGGTGTGACCCTTCATTATTTATGTGGCCAGTCACAGGGTTGCCTTCCCGCCCCCACGCAGCGTTGGAAAAGGGGTAGGGGTGTGTCCTTTCATTATTTATGTGACCAGTCAAGGGGTGCCTTCCCGCCCCCACGCAGCGTTGGAAAAGGGGTAGAAGTGTTACCTTACATTATTTTTGTGACCAATCACAGGAATGCCTTTCCGCCCCCACGAGGCGTTGGAAAAGGGGTAGGGGTGTGACCCTTCATTATTTATGTGGCCAGTCACAGGGGTGCCTTCCCGCCCCCACGCAGCGTTGGAAAAGGGGTAGGGGTGTGACCTTTCATTATTTATGTGACCAGTCACAGGGGTGCCTTCCCGCCCCCACGAAGCGTTGGAAAAGGGGTAGGGGTGTGGCCTTTCATTATTTATGTGACCAGTCACAGGGGTGCCTTCCCGCCCCCACGAAGCGTTGGAAAAGGGGTAGGGGTGTTACCTCACATTATTTTTGTGACCAATCACAGGAATGCCCTCCCGCCCCCACGAGGCGTTGGAAAAGGGGTAGGGGCGTGACCTTCAATTATTTATGCGATCAGTCACAGGGGTGCCTTCCCGCCCCACGAAGCGTTGGAAAAGGGGTAGAAGTGTTACCTTACATTATTTTTGTGACCAATCACAGGAATGCCTTTCCGCCCCCACGAGGCGTTGGAAAAGGGGTAGGGGTGTGACCCTTCATTATTGATGTTGCCAGTCACAGGGGTGCCTTCCCGCCCCCACGAAGCGTTGGAAAAGGGGTAGGGGTGTTACCTCACATTATTTTTGTGACCAATCACAGGAATGCCCTCCCGCCCCCACGAGGCGTTGGAAAAGGGGCAGGGGTGTGAACTTTCATTATTTCTGTGCTCAGTCACAGGGGTGCCTTCCCGTACTCCACTAGACATTGGGAAGGGATAGGGTGAGACCTGTATTATTCGATTATTTAATTTAACAGAAAAATCGATATCTCGAAAACTATTTCAGATATCGATTTAAAAATTTCAGATCCGTGTTTCTCACAAAAAATCCTATCGAAATCGACATTTAGAAATTATATTAATCAAAAATGAAAGTCAATAATTTTAACATAAAAAATCGATATATCGAAAACTATTCGAGATATCGATTTAACAATTTCAGATTCGTGTTTCTTGTAAAAAATCTAATTGAAATCGATATTCCGAAATTATGTTAATCAAAAAAAAAATGTCAATAGTTTTAACATGAAGAAATCGATATCTCGAAAACTATTCGAGATATCGATTTAAAAGTGTCAGATTCGTGTTTCTCGCCAAAAATCCCATCGAAATCAATATTCCGAAATTATGTTAATCAAAAACAAAAGTCAATAATTTTAACATGAAGAAATCGATATCTCGAAAATTATTCGAGATATCGATTTAAAAGTTTCAGATTCGTGTTTCTTGCCAAAAATCGCATCGAAATCAATATTCATAAATTATTTTAATAAAAAAAAAAGTAAATAATTTTAACATAAAAAAATCTATATCTCGAAAACCATTCGAGATATCGATTTAAAAATGTCAGATTCGTGTTTCTCACCAAAAATCCTATAGGGATCACCTCTAAAACTTTGGCGCCACGGATATCGTAATCTCCCCGGCAATAATGTGAGGCAAAAAAGGAGAGGGCTCATGGTGTCGCCCTAAAACACACCACTCTGCAAGGTGATACTGTTCGTGATCACACGATGTCTTCCAGATGAGATGGTAAATCTGTTTTTCAACCAGCGGCATTAATCTCTCTATGCACCTCACGATAAGTGGATGGACCTTCAAGCTTTCCAACAGACAGATGATAAGTCGATAGAAATCGCTGATGGGATGTTGCGTCTTTACAGACACATCTATCGATGAGCAGGTTCTCCCGATATCCTGCTACGCCTTTCTGCAAGCCGCGTTGTTCATACATCTTTTGCCCTTGCACCAAGCTCTCCAAAATAGGCTCTTCCGACTTTAGATATGAAGTGAACATTCGGGCCAGATGCTGGTGGGTCGGAGAAAACTTCTTCCACCAGAAGGCCTTGATACCATCTGGTCCCGGAGCGGAATAGTCCTTCATACCTCTTAGTATGTTTTTCACCTCCTCGGTGGATGTTAGACTTCGTAGAATTCTCTCCAGAATGTTTGGACCTCCTCTGGTTTGGGCGGATGGTCGACAGTAATTGGAGGGTCTTGGAAGAGTTTAGATGTGTCAGATAAAAACTGTTGATTTTTTCTGACCCATCTCTCTCTCCGCTCTAGAGTTCTCCTAGCGTTACAAAGTACTCGTATTCTGTCAGCAATATGCTGACTGATGATCAGTAGCTTTGACTTGTTGATTGTGTGATGACAGATCCGCAGTTCGCGCGCGAACTGTCGAACATTAGCAGTGTAAGTCCTGCCAGATGTTACGTAGTCAATCACACACTGAATGCGGGACGCGTATTGTCTTGCCCAGCCTATCTTTGTGCTTAGTTGATGCATTCGTCTTTCGGTCTTATGGTCAACCGTTGGTTTTTTTACGGCTTGCATCTGCGAAAGTTTTCGCTGCATTTTACACGCCACAATTGATAGTCCAGAGGTCGAATTCTTCGGAAAAATCTCCACGAAGCTCATCATCCAGTTCAGTCAGATCTTTGGACTTGGAAGAATCCTCTCGTTTAGGGACACTGCTGGTATCGCAGCACTCTAGCAGGCCGTCATTGAGTTGATCCGTTTACTTAAAAGTAACAAGATTCCGCCGGTCAATCACATTTACTTCGTCTTGATTGGCTCCCTCAACTCTAGGGTAGTCGGCATTGTTGTGCGACCCTGCGCGTTTTATTGTTTTGAGCCGCACTTACCACAACTATGTTTGGTGTTGTCATTGTTTTCCCCACGAGCAGCTACGGAAATGGATCGTCCATCCTTGTAGAGGCCCGCATGAAAGGATAAGGCTGGTATTCTGAGAGGTCGCCTGGCATCCCAGAGTCACCGTTTGATACATCTCATCCAGGTGTCATCAATCCCCTGGTGCAGGGATTTACAAAATGTTGCTAGGAAACATTTGACAGAATTGTTTGGATTTCAAATCCAAAGTCAAAATTTCAAAATTCAAAATAATGTATTCAGTGAGGTTCATCATATTATCCTCCCGAGGAAACCCTGAATAGTAATTGTTGGTTATATCGGGTTAATTTGAGGATTTTTGTCGGCCATATTGGACTTTGCATTTTGAATTTCGACAGTTTGACTTCGGATTCGAAATCAGCGACAAGAACCCCCCCTCTCCCCTAGCAGTAATTATTAGACATTTTGGCTTTATTTTAGGATGTTTGTCCGCCATATTGGATTCGGGATTTTTAATTTAAACATTTTGACTTCGGATTCGAAGTCCAATAAGTTAATTGAAACTAAGTAATAAAGCTGTGTTCGTTTATTATTGTGAAGTTTTTAAAGCGTCAAAGTAGAGTGGGAAGATTGTAGACTGAAAAGAATTGAATCAGGTTCAGAACTGAAAGAGAGTTCAAACGACATCAAAGTGGGGTAGTTCGGCATCAAGGGAGAGAGACAGAGAGAGAGAGAGAGGTTTTATAGCGTCCAAGTAGGTTCTTGAATTGGAAGATTGTAGCTTCTAAAGACTTAAAGTATGGCCTGTAGATTGAAATAGTGCCAGATGAGGCTTTAATATTTAATTCTCCTGGAGCTAGAAGTTTAAAGTAGGGGCTATAGATTCAAATAGCGTCAAGGCAGGTTCTAATAAGGAGAAGCTGGTTCAAAGAAGGGTATAAATTTCGACTCGGGTTGTCGTTTTCACTCAATCACATATATTTTTTATTGAAGGAAACCATTCACGAGGTGAGTTTATCAATAAAATATTGTTTATGATTTAGAATCCCTCTATCGTTAAAGTGCTCTATCGATACAAAGTAGGTTAGTAGCACTAATCTGCAGGATAACTTTTCTTCTTTCATCATTTTGTCACTCGGTCATGCAATTATTTTTATGAATGTGAGTGAAGTTAGTCAAAGAGAAGAATGGGGAACCATACATAACAATTTTGTGAGGCCCTTCACTTGGGGTGATCACTAGAGAGATTGATCAGCAACATGGGTCGGAGCAGTGTGGCGAAAGAAACGTGTCATTTAAATGAATAACACGCAGGCTGTGGTAACTCAATGCTTTAGAAGCGACGACGTATATTCGGCGGTGGCGCCATCAAACGAGCCCGCAGGTTTTCAATATATATATGTATATATATATATATATATGTATATATATATATATATATATATTTCTAGATAACCTAATTAAAAAACTTAATAAATTGAAAAAACCAATAGAAAAACAAATAGACATACTTATATAATTATTGGAATAATCATTTAAGTATTTCTGTTTGTTTTTTAATGGGTTTTTCCATAAAAACGCGTTTGAAGGGAAAAGGGAAGATAATCGAAGTATTTCGGACGCTTCGTGACGCTTGGTTGCGCTTGGTGACGCTTCGTAAACAACAGACTGCAACAGACGAACACAACGAAGGAGTGAGAGAGATAGATCAAACGTGGACCCCTCAGCGACGTGTAGCGGGGTAAGACCTACAGAGCCATCTAACGAGCCCGCAAAACAGGACCAGAATATGTACAATCGCGGTTCCCTATACTAGTGACCACAGCCTGATAACACGAGAATTCTAGATCAATATGAAAAACTATACCCCCTACCCCACATTCCCCACCGAGCAAGTCACGCCTACCCCAGTGGCGGCGTAAGGGGGGGGGGGGGTAGGGCGGTCCGCTCCGGGTGCCAAGTACCAAGGAGTGCCAATAAGGGGCAATAAGGGGTGATAAAACCAAAGTGTCACATCGCAACCGCCCTGGGTGCCAACCCATGCTACGCCGCCACTGGCCTACCCCTAAAGGGAAATAGCCTAATGATATAATGATAATAATGATAGTAATATAGGCCTATTCATACATATTGAACTTACCTACGCAGAGGACTACTGAGAAAATATGTTTCAACTGAATACGAAATACTTTTTTCAAAGGAAAGTTTCTGAGAGAATTGCATTGATCAATGCGAAATCTAAAAAGCTACAGCAGTTCTAAAAGACCCAACAGTTTTGATTGAAAAAATTGTGAGAGTTCCACCAGTTCTAGATAGAGTTCTTCCTCCAAGAGTTTAATGGAAAATACGTAGAACACTTTTCGATCAAAACAAAATTCAAAAAGTCACATTACTGTAAAGATACAAGAAAATATTGAATTTAACAATTTTAATAATTTTACTAGTTCTGATCCGAGTTCTGTCCTGCCTATTTTACGGAAGAGTTCTAATAAATCCTTTATACGGCAAGCTATGAACTATGAAAAGTGGAGGACGTGCATAAGGAAATTAAAGTTTAAAAAAGCACAATTTTATCTCAGGCAACTTCTTTAGTATGATTGGACTTTGTTCAATGTTTGAAAACAAACTGCTAGATTCAGTTGCAGATTGCTTAGAAGAAAAGTTTAATCAAAGATATAATTTCACCAGAATATAAAAAAAATAGAATTTTAGTCGCAGTAAGAACTGTATTCAGCAACGCAGTTCTCTCGGTCAACCAGCGTTTCTATAAACAAGTCTCAGGGTACTCCATGGGGTCCCCACCAGCGTAGAGTGATAACCTGTTAGTCTGTTACTAGCAATGTAGAATGATGCTTTCAAGGTATTACTCCGAAATAATTTTTGTTTTCCAAAAATCTTTAAAGTTAAATTATTTGTTTACTTGAGTTTCTTAGACTACTCTATGAAATATTTTTTCAGTAATTTTGTCATTTTAACATCGGAAAAGGCCCAAAGGTAGAGCCGAAATGTAGGATGTTGTATTGCAAATAGAAACTTTTTGTCTTAATAAACACAAACTGAGCTAGATCGTATGAATAGAATTCTGCACCCTCCCCACTTATGAACTATGGGTGGTTCCCCACTATGAAAAACTCGTGAAACAATTTTCGAACAAAGTAAAATCCAAAAAGCGACAGTAGTATCACTACTGGGTGCATAAATTCTGTTTTCACTTCTAATCAGTTGCACGTTATTGTTATTTCGGGTGGAGTTCCGAAAAGCGCTTACCTGCGATTGATTTGAAACTCCGTATACCTATGTATTTTGACGTGCTGATCACGAAAATGATAGTGAAAATGCCCGAAAATTTGATTTTCAAGGTCAAAACCCCAAAAAACTATATAAATTTCATGTTTTTCCGTTTATTTCAGTAAATAATAAAAATGTACAAAAAAGCTTCAAACAAAAGTTTTAGAACTTCTTAAAATACATATTTTATGTTTAATATGTTTTTACTCTACGACGGACCGTTTCAGAGAAAAGAAGGGAAATGTCGGTACGAAGGCACCCTTATGACTTGCCACAGAAATAATTTAGGTCACACACGACCCCCTTTCTAACGTGTAATTTTTTCAAATGCTATATATTTGAAAATGGCCCATTTTTGTGTTGTGAAATTGATTAATTTTTATCAATTCAATATTGTTCTATATATTACTTAACCCTCACTTGCCACTGTGGGGTGCATTACACCTCAGGCTTTTTTTTCTTAATTTTAAATACCTAAACGTGAAGGAAATCGCTTTACATCAATATTTGCTAATAACTCGAGACTGCCAGTACCTATTCAGGACATTGGCATAGAGCTGCACTAGTTTACGCGTCTGTGGTAACTGTTCGAAGTTGCGTGGGGTGTTAAACAACCTAGTGTGGCAGGTATGATCGAAATTGATTTTTCTGGTTGAATTTTTTTACAAGTATATTTTGATTCTAGAGTGAAGAAAATAGTAATAAAATTTGTGATTTTAGCCTTGAGTGGAATGTACACAAGGTCAATTCTCGCACATGTATCGAACGCTATTTTTTGATAAGACGTGTGCAAAGCTTGATGTAGCATACGCTAGCGTGCGCAATATCGAGCTTTGCGCAAGGCGTGTCAAAAATTACTATTATACTTCAAATTGATTCGTTTTTCTTTAGAATAATGTTTCTTATCATTTTTAGTAAAAATAATGTAAGCTTTTCTTTTTTTTCATAATTAAAATATAATTTTTTTTACAAAAATGCATAACTGATTTTTCCGAAAAATTTCGTCCTTCATTCCTCATAATAAATAACTTTTTTAGACGATCCTGTAAACTAATATTTTTGTCTTATAGTGACACATTATTAGAGAAACTCAGCTAAAATTTTAGCCCTTAATGTTAAATAATATAAAACATGAATTTTTTTGTAAAAAACTATCATTTTTTCATTTTTTTTGCTTCTGCACATTTATTAGTGTACTTAAATTCAATTTTTAGCTATATAACCTATATGATCTTCCACAGTAAGTTTTTCACAAGTTTCATACCAATTTTCAAAGAAAAACATACAATAGTTAATTTCTAGTACAGTTTTTATCGCTGGGATGGCCGACGCCCCAGTGTGGCAAGCTAATCTAAAAGAAGCAAATTGAAGAAACATAGTAAGTAAATCGTCGAATATATTTATTTTGAATTTCCAATTATTAATTTCATTGTTTGTACAATTTAAAAGATTTGAAATTATCGCACAGAACTTTATATATCATAAATTGAACATAATTTTCTTCTAGACTTGTATTTTTTCAAACGAATGAAGATCGTTTATTCTTAATTTTGTACGTTTTAATTTTAAAAAGATTAAATATTAATGCATCCGATGTGAAGCTTCAATAATTATATTTGAACATATTAAGAAATTATTCAGTTTTGATCATTTTTACTTTTAAATTGTTAATATATTAAACCTTCATATATTATAAATAAAATAGGGTCTATCCACCTGGAAGGATTCACGGTTTACACATTAGTTCGAAATGTTTTAATTTTTAGCACATTATTAAATTAAAATTATTAGCAAGAAAGAATTATTGACGCAGTAAATTTGTAACCTTTTGATCATTTTTTCATGTGGAAAATGAGTTTCGAGTAAATCTAAAGAATTAATTGAATATCTGAATTTGTATAATGATTTTGGAATTTTCAACACTTATTTTTTCCATCAATCCATAACACTCTAATTTTTACTTACAAAAAATTACAGTGGCACACAACTTAGAAATTTCCCATAATGTTATGAGTGATATGATTGTTGTGTCAGTCTAAAGTTTATTAAGACTTGCAATTACTATCTCCATGTGCATTAATAGAATTATTGATCAGGTGTACTAATATTTTTAATTTTTAAATTATTATTGAATCTCAAAACAAAATGATTTTAAAAAAAATTATCACTAGTAACCAACTTCATGCTACGGACAGAATGTATCAACTACGAATAGAAACAAATTCATGCTGCGAACCCTTGTCGATTATTATTTGTAATGACATTCGAAAAATAACAATTTTAACTTCATGGTCATTCGCCAATATACGTAGTAAATTCTATTATGTAGCTCATACATACACGGAGAAACTCTGGCACGAGCGGTTAGTGTTAAAATAAATTTTTTTTTCATAGCACTAGCCACAGTTGCCAACACACTGCCCGCTTGCGAATTCACACGAGCCGCTCGTGTTTATAACGACAGGAGCGCGAGCTTGGTAAGTGTTGCGATTGACCCGGTCCGTTCTTGGGATTGGCAACAATCTCTCGTGTTCATTTTCAATAGCGCGTAGTGTCAAATAGCTCTAACGTTTAGTGACAACCGCACTGGTCTCTCGGCTCATTCGCCGCAACTTTCATTTTTTTTTCAAACTTCACTATATGCTGAACGAGAAGAACTAACCTGCATGCATGTCATGATTGATTATTCGTGCAGTTAAATCTTAATCAATAAACGTGTGGCTAAGATCGGTTAGCAAGTGATTTCCTGTTTTCGTTCCAATATAATCATTATAGTTTCAATTAAGAAATCCGATGTCTAAACAAAAATTTGTAGGTATAATTTTAGACATTCTAATCATTAATTTGGGAAGTTTAAAAATAAATGAAATTATGTAGTTCTACTTCTAAAATTTTATTCACGACGTTAAAATCTTACTCTTTTCTTGAGAAACTTCTAATTTTATTTTTTTTCTCGGAAATTTTACTTTCGCAGCTTTCTATTGCAAGTGTTACTTCTCAGATTTTCTATGCTTATTTTGGTTCTTGGTAGATCTAATGAAATTGAATCAAATTTTATCAGATATGATTGATTGAATTATTTCCAAGATTAATTTTTATAATAAATTTGCCTATTTCATTGACTAAATTCTGATGAAAATTTTACTTTGAAAGTTCTGTTTAAAAATATTTTCTTCAAATTGTGCGTATTTCATTAATTGACATAATTTTGATGAAAATTCTGCTTTGAAAGTTCTGTTCAAAAATATTTTCTTCAAATTGTATTGCGAAAATTAAAATTATCTGAGAACACAAAAAAAGTAAAATTACATATTTTTCTATTAGGTCATGACACGTTTTTCCTTCGTAATTTCAGCAATTGGTGATGCGGCGAATGAGTCGAGCGACATGCACGGTTATCACTAAACGTTAGAGTTGTTTGACAGCACGCGCTATTGAAAATTAACACGAGAGATTATTGCCAATCCAAAGAACAGGCCGGGCTGAAGGCAATACTTACAGAGCTCGCGCTCGTATTGCCATCAGCACGAGCAGCTCGTGTGAATTATCGAGCGGTCAGTGCGCTGACAACTGTGGCTCGTGCCATTCCAAAAAACTTTATTTGGACACTAACCGCTCGTGCCGAAAGCATTAGCAGCTCTTGATGCGGTCGCTCCGTGTACGTTACCATGCTAGTCCAGCTTTTTCGCAGAGTTTGTAATTTTGGAAGAGTTTTGGGATGTCACCTGGACTGAGCTGAAGTATTTTTCATACTTATATTCGAATAAAAGGAGGAAGTCACTGAGTATTTTTCAAAGTTCTTACGCATTATAACACCACAACATGAAGATGAATGAACGATTAACGATGATCGACGAACTTTTCTATTAGTGATTCAGTATTTTAATCGCGTTACTTTTTTCACAGTCAAGCACTGTCTCAGCAAGCATTTTATGCATTTCTTCTATAAAGTTTGAAAAGTGCAGATAGTCATATGAAGGACAAGTAGAGGAGAATCATATAAAAAAATGATTGTCCTCAGTCATCGAATAGAGCATTTGATGAAATGATATAATTTCTCAAATATTATATTGTGTATTTTTTAACTCCCAATTCAGTAAATAAAAATATGATAGTGAGATATGAATGATAAGAATACATATACATTAAAATTAATTAATACTTTATGTCACTACGCGTACAGTAAATTCCAGGAGTATTATTTATTTGAAGTTGGATACGAACGCTGCAAAGAATTGCCAACTACAATTATGCGACAATGGATAATTTTTATCCGCCTCGTGATAAGAATTATCTGCTGTCCGAGAATTGTAGTTTTCAATTATTAGCAGCGTTTTTATTCAACTTCAGAAGAATAATATCTCTGAGATTTACTATGTAATAATGAAATTGACTAAATTTGTGGGAAATTCTTTTGCCAAAATGCTACCTTGGTCTATTTTCCAAGTTTTGTGGAAATTGAAATATTCAAGAAGTCTTCCGCACGGATAGTATTGTTACCATTTATATTTGCTATTCTTTTGCTACTGGTTTTATTCTCCGAAGAAATTTTATTTGATGTTTACCATTAAGGGCGTAAGCAGAGAAGAAAACGTGATCTGAATTCTAAACGAAATTGTCGCGCCGAAGGTCGACACTTAACTGAAGTCAACAAGTGAAGCTACGCGGATGTTCCATTGAACTTTCCGCTTATAGATGAAACAAGCATGCGCATTGGCAACTGATATATACGCGTATACAAGAGATCATACTAAGGATCCTCTAGGGAGAGTAATTAAGACATGTTTCCCGCTTCAATGATCGCCGCTGTACTGGACCCATCATATTTTCATGGGGGGGGGGGGGGGGAAAAGTTTAAGTGAAGCAATCTGTTATTACTCTGTTTATAAAATTGTTTAAGTATATGAGCATATGAGCATATGCTATCTTCTTTTGATTTGAAAACATTCGACTGTCGAAGGACAAAAATATGAAAAGGAAAATACAATTCTGAAACGGAATTAATTGTTGCTTAATTACTGACGAGAAATGATTTGCCAAACATTCGTTGCGCTTAGCAGTAATTTTTGGTTTTTATTTTCTCTTTGTATAACCCTCAGCAGAGTCAGTTGATTTGTTCGCGGAGTCATCGTTGAAAACAAGCGTTCTGACTAGAAACTGTTTAGAAATAATTTTACGCAGGAGAATAATGTTTACAGAAATAAAATTGTCGCTACGTTTGTACAATTTTAGTCATATCTCGGGAACTCGAAACTCGATATTCAAGAAATAATGCACTCCTTGCGGTGGCAAGCTTGGAATCCGAAAGTTTTGGGGTAGTTTTTCAAGTAAAGCATCAAACAGACAAGGTATCACTTTGTTGACAAACTGTAATACATTTATAAAAAGTGGCCAAATGTCAACAAAGTTAACAGTTAATAAAACTTCTCCTTAGTTTCAGAATATACTTTATCATTTTCGGTCGCGTGATTTAAATGCACTGTTAGAAATTTCTGTAGGAATTTTCAGAGACACGTCACTAAAGCTTTATGCAGAAACCGTTTCTAAGTTTTCCTAAACTGTGACAGAAATTTCAGCAACGGTAACTGCATACAGCTTCAGTTACATGTTTCGGAAAATTCTGTTACAGTTTAGGAATTTTCAGTTACTGTAACTGAAAATTTCAAGGGGTTGAAAAATTTTTTTCGGTTCATTAATTTTAATATAAAATGTGTAGTATATATTTGTCCTGAGAATATAAATAGAAGAAAAATACGAGTTAAGTTATTACAAATGACTTTCTTATGTATCTATGTTATAATAATACGTACACTTATTGTATCAAATATGTAATCAAAGCCCATCTTTTATGATTAGAAATTTTCTTTCACATTTGATCAATTGAGTATATTATATAACATAAATATATACGTATAGTTATTTAGATATAAACTTCGCTCGTATTTAGTCATACTATAATTTATATTTTCAAGACAAATATATACTGCAAATTTATATTGAAATCAATGAACCAAACAATACTGTCTCTTTATATTACATGTTCTGAAAAATGTACGCACAAAATTTATATAAAATGTTGTTTTGTTTTTTATACAAGATAAAAAATCTCAATTAAACTTTCTTTTAATATTACTATATCAATATAGTATATGAAATAATATAAAAACACATAAAATTTCTTATATTGTCGGTAAGAAGCTGTCAATTTGTTTTGCTAATTTTAATTAAAAAATAATTTAAAAATGTAGCAAAGAAGAACTTAAGAAAGGTCCTATGCATAATGTTTTCTAATGTCATTGATTTAAAACAGCAATGAAATTATATTGTAACTAATCAAATAAAAACAATTTCGGTTTGTTTATTAAAATTGCTATAAAATTAACGTCATGGTTTATCAAAAAACAATTTCTAACTTGACGAAGAGGCAGATTAGGGGTTATCCACAAAATACGAGATACTTTAGAGGGGGGGGGGGGGTATCAAAGTATCATTCTCCGTGTTAAGTGTGATTGGCCGTACTTAAATTAGGTGACGGTTTATAGGCCATTTCTGAGACCCACCTCCCTCCTGTAACAAACTGCAACAAAATATTTCTACCCTCCCCCACTCTTTCTGTACGTAATTTTTTTTTGCCAAAAATGTTTTACTAGATATTGCTGGTAGAATTGGGCAGGGTATTGAAATATCAGCATTTTAATCTTGTAATACTTTCAACATAGAAACTTTTATAAACGGAATAAAACAGTATTTCAGATACAAATTTAAAAAATTCAAATTTATTAATTTATTTTAAACAAAGAAATGTCTTTTCTACTATAAAATATGGAGTTTTAATAAGACACTTGAATTTTCAAGAAAATAATTAACTTTTTAACATAATAGTTGAATTTTCAACCTAAAAATATAAGTACCCAACAAAAAGTGTTATAGTTTATATTTGAATAAAAAAACATGAAATTTATGCAAAAAAAATTTCAACAAAAAGACGAATTTTCTCTACAAAAATTGAATTTAAATACAAAAAATATGACTTCAGCAAAAAATTATGACTTCAGCCAAAAATTATTTTTCCACGAAACTGGTGTATTTTTACACAACAAAAAGGAAATTTTAAACCAAGAAAATTATTTTTTCCCTACCGAAAAAGGAGAAATTTCAACTAAAAAAGATCAATCTTAAAAAATAGAAATGTTACATTTTCAACTAAAAAATTAATTTCAAACAAAAAAAAAAGACTTTCCCACTAAACATTTAAATTTTTAACCAAAGACATAAGCCTTCAATCAACCAAATAAATTTTTAACAATGTAGTTAAACTTTCACCCAAGTAGTTGCATTTTCAATTTGAAAAAATTAATTTTCAACAAAATAATGAAACTTTCAATCTAAGAGATGAATTTTCAACTAAAAATATAACTGTTCGAAAAAAATGATTTCTGAACAAAGTGATTCAACCAATTCTTTCAAATAGGATAATTGAATACTCAAGCAAAGAAGAAGAATTTTTTACCAAAAAGTTGCATTAAAAAAAAAGAAATTTTTACCAAAGCGGATGAATTTATAAATAAGAAAAAAAATTTTTTAAAAAGAGTTTAATTTGCTGTTAAAAAAGATTTTAGTTGACTTTCCACGATCAAAATATGAAATTTTAACCGAAAAATAAGTTTCTGCGAAAAAAATTAAATGTGTAATCCAAAAAGACGAATTTGTACCAAAAAAGGATGACCTTTTAACAAAATTTTTAAATTCTCTACCGAATAGTTGCATTTTTATCCAAAAAATATGAAATTTCTCTTGAGCAGATAAATTTCTATTTAGAAAGAAAATAAACTTTAAAAAAATATGTAGCTGGATTTTCATCCCGAAAAGATTCCAGTTGACTTTCCGAAATCAAAAAATGA
>CAKNXH010024894.1:0-12180 GCA_932178445.1 Andricus quercusramuli | reverse complement strand
AAATACCTAATTAAGGCCATGTGATGAGTGTGTCACGTGACCGGACTCCTACCTTACCGACACTTTTCTTAATTGTCAACTTATTTTCACACAAATAGCCACAACGAGTTGAAAATTTGGGATAATGGATATGAAGCACTAAGAAAGGCGGCTTTGATCCTAAATTGTAATAATCATGAAAAAAGCAAAAAAAATAATTTTCAAAGAAAACTTTTTCCATGATCATTACAATTTATTAGGACCAGAGCCGCCTTTCTTAGTGCTTCTTATTTATCATCCCATGTTTTCAACTCTTTTTGGCCGTTCGTGTGAAAATAAGTTGACAATTAAAAAAAGTATCGGTAAGGTAGGAATCCGGTCGCATGGCCTTAAGCCTTTAAGGCCATGTGACGAGTGGGTCACGTGACCGGATTCCTACCTTATCAACAATTTTTTTATTTGTAAACTTATGTTCACACGAATAGCCACATCCAGTTGAAAATTTGGGATAATAAATAAGAAGCACTAAGAAATGCGGCTCTGGTCCTCAATTTTTATAATTATGAAAAAAGTTTTTTTTGTAAATAATTTTTTTTTGCTTTTTTCATCATTATCAAGATTTAGGACCATAGCCGCATTTCTTAATGCTTCTTATTTATTATCCCAAATTTTCAACTTGATGTGACTATTCGTGTGAACATAAGTTTACAAATAAAAAAAGTGTCGGTAAGGTAGGAATATGGTCACGTGACCCGCTCGTCACATGGCCTTAAAGGCAAATGCAGATCTTTACACGCTGAATAGAATTTTCAAGGAGTAAAAGGTTATAACTAGGTTTTGTGACATACTTTACTTTGATTGATAAGAAAACATTTATTTAGTGTTGATCAGGTCTCGAGTAACTTTTTTTTTTGTTACATCATATTTTCAAGAATTATTATATTGTACGCTTTTTATTCTATAACGTTCATATTCATGAAATAAACCGGCAGTAATATGATGGACACCATACCCAACTCTCCCCTACTATTAATACAGCTAATTGACTTATTTCGTGATATTTTTTTCTATGAGAATATTCAATTGAATATGTAAGCATTATTTTAGATAGAAAAATTTTATTTATTCTTGGAAACTGTTTCAGTTAAATGCCCTTGTATTGTACTATCTAATATAGGGTGGTTTCCCCTACTTAAATTTTTTTCTATTTCGGTGAAGCCAATGTTGCAAGCGTGTCCAAATTTTCATCGAAAATTTGAACAAACGACTGCAAACCTCTAATTGATAATTATTATTGTTAAGTTCTTATTTTAAATCATATATTCATCATATTACAAAAGTAAAAATTCAGCATACTTTGTAATAAATATATATCACACTATTTAGAGAAGATTAAATTTGAGTAGATTATAATATTTAGAGGTTGCTCATAGCGAATTTCTATATTTTCACGTAATATAAATTTTTCTTGAAAACGGCAGGTCAGAACACAAAATTATATATCATATGAAAGATACGGTTCATTAAAATGAGTATTCTTTGTTTACAAGCTTCCTTTCATAATGCATACTTAGGGAGATTTGCGAAGAAAATTGTCATAAAGAAGCGTTAATCATCTATTCCACTTTCTGAGAGGAATTATTTTTGTGATCTTAAAAAAACAATTCACATATGAAACAACTTTTCAAAAATAGTAAGCTTTTATGTTTGCGTGAATTTTTTTCAAGAGTCCGTATAATTTATAACAATTTAAATGTGTTCTGAAGACATCCCAGTAAGTCAAATAGTTTATTAATGCTTCTTTACGAAGTCTGTCCGGAAGGAATCCGACCTTGTGGTGTACCAGGAGTAAGAGTTTATTCTGGTCAATGTTGTCGATATCCTATTTGAAGTACTCCCTTTAGAAGACTTTTTCCAGCGATCATCTCACTTTCGAAAACACTCCTCAAAGTCATATTTCGGAATAGCTAACAGCAGCTTCATCACATTGTGTCATCACTAGGTGCGTCATTGGCTAGATATTTAGTACTTTTTTGGTTTCTGTTTTTCGCGGAAGACAACAAAAAAATTCTACTACAAACTTTCTAATTTGAAACTGCACACTTCAGAACTTTAGAAATATAGAAATCATGCCATAGGAATAAATTGAGAGACTAGCTTATCCCCAGTAAAAAAAGTTGAATAGATATAACGCGAAAACGAATTCAGGTTAAGTTTGGTGTATTCCATTTGCTGCCACTATCGAATCGGACCTTTAAATTCAATTCTGCAATGCACTAGGCTCTATTCGGCCGATTTCAACGTTTAAAAGTGAATAAATAAATTCCCGTCTTTACATTTTTAGAAACAATTCAGTGTTTTCAATTTTTGTATGGTACCCAGGTTCATTAAAGTACCAACTCCACCATATAAATTCGTCAAAAAATAATCTGTTTGCAAATTTTACTGTGTAATTGGGGTCTCTGATTTTTGGGCTCCTCAAAAATACCAACTTTGATTTTTGGACTCTACTTCTTTACGTTGAAAAAACAACCCCTTGATACCACATGGATGTGACTTTGTCGAAAAATAATCTTTTTTAGAATTTCACTATGTAAATGATGTCTCTGATTATTGGACTCTTCAAAAATACCAACATCATGTTTGCGACTCGGAATTTTATAAGATGAATAGAGTCTCCGATTTTTAGGCTTCTCGAAAATTCAAATTCGAATTCATAGATGGGCGTTTTTTTGTACATAGGGGTGGCTTTCGACAATTTTGTTTGGTGCATTCAAGAGCCCAATATACGCCCAAAATTATTATGCACTTCGTTTTTTGCAGATTTTATTTTTGGAAAGAGGGTGGAATTTTCGCACATCGGAGGTGGTTTATTGCATTTTTTTTGTGCACTCGAGAGCCCAAAATAAGCCCAAAATTGTGGTGTACTTTGTTTCTTCCTAGTTTGAGTTTTTACATGGGGGTAGTTTTATTTTCGGTAGGGGTAGTTTTTAGAAATTGGTTGTTAGCGTGTTCAAGAGCCCAAAAAAAGCTCAAAATTCTGTCCATTTTGATCTTTAATTTTTTCATATTTTTATGTAGTGTAGGTGCTGGCTTGAGTTAAACCAGGAACTCCACTAAAAATTTGAGTTTTTAAAGAAAGTAGTCGAGCCCAAAAATCGGTAATACAGCCCAAAAAAAAACCCAAAATTCTGATACAAAAAAGTTTGGGATTTTTGATCATGGAGTGTTAGCTTAAACCGCAAGTTGCATGAGTACATGACATAAGAATAATAAAACCTATCATACTTACAAGTGTACAATTCAATTCTACTTTAATATTATTAGAATTGCATAAAGATTATATTTACGATGAGGACAACAGAAAATCGAAAAACGTTCATTATATCGGAAGTTACTAATCTTATCGAAAAATAATTATTAAAAAAAATTCTCTGTAAGAACAAAAAGCTATTTGTGCACTTATTTTAGTATAATAAACGTTCGATCGTTATCAAATTAGGAAATTTGTCTACTTTTATTGTCAGAATTCCTTCTTCACTTCTAATATAATAATATTATCATATATTATACTAAATAATTAAAAATAAAATAAGATAAAGAAAAAACAAAATTCAATACTTGTTAACGTACTTAAAAACTTACTCGACTGTTAGTTGAAAAATATTAAAATAAGTTGAATCATTATTGGTAAATACATTTTTTCCCATAAAATAAGGTTAAAATAATTAAAAAGATAATTAAAATAAGCATAGTGCAATTTCATTATTCCAGAAGTAATTATTTTGTGAATAACTCAGTTCGTATTTCTTTAATATAAGAGTAACATACATATACATATATATAGAAGAGAACTGGAAAAGTTTGGGAAGGCTATGTAGCGCGCGCTTTCTTGCTCTAGCTTTAGTAAAAGCTGTTTAATTGTTGCCAATTACAGAAAAAAAAACTTTTCAATTTTATTTTGTAAATTTTTAAACATTTTTAAATAGTAAAATAAATGAACACCAACTGTCGGCAATGAAGTTAGCAGTATAGCCCTGCATCTTGCAGAATTGAGTCTTTCAAATCATGTGTTTTGCCGAATTGGAGTCAAAGTTGGGTTAATATCACTCCGTTTAGTTAAATAATTAATATCGCTCGCCTAAACCGCACGAATGTATTTGGGCAACTTTATTTCTCATAATTATACTCATTGCTACCCTGAAAAACTTATAATTTCCCTCCATTTCATAAAATAAAATCGGCCGAATAGAGCCTAATGCATTGCAGAATTGAATTGAAAGTTCCAATTCGATAGTGGCAGCAAATCGAATACAACAAACCGAACCTGAATTCGTATTCGCGTTAAATCTATTCAACTTTTTTTACTGGGTTCCCCGCGATTTGAAGAATTTAATTTTAATTTTAATAGTTTCAAAATCGTAGTAGTATACGAACTCGGTGAAAGAGCAAGTTTTGAGAAAAAATAGTTGAAAAAATGTTTATTAAAATCAATGACTAAGAACAAATTGACATGGTTTTTATTTTATTTTAGTTACAAAATTCGAGCTCTAGGGATATTTTTATGTATGTAAATTTTTTTTTAGCTGTTAATTTCAATGGTCATTGCCAATGCAGAGTTTAAAAAAGTAATAATAATATGCAGAAACCGGGAAAGTTTCTAACAGTTGCGTCAAGCAGGGCTTCATCACAAATGTGATATGGGAAAATTCTGGATTCAAGGGATTCTTGGCGTCCTGCCAAAGCGGCTATGCAGTCACTTTTTTTTATTAGTTTACCTCATTTTCAGTGGCCACGACTTTACATACTTTTTCAACAACGTCCTTTATGTTCTTTTACTAATATTTTGCTTCACAAAGGCCCGCAGAAAATTACTTCACATTTTGCACTCCCTTTTAATCTACCTTTTAGGTTGGATATTTACTTATTTAATCTAGATATCCTAATTTAAAAAATATTTAAAATATTCTTTGATACTTTAGAACAGATGAGGATGATTGTCAACAAGTTGACCATTTTAGACAATGAGATTTACGAAAACAACTTAAAACTTCTAAAAAATGTTTGGTTTATTTAAGGGTACCCCAAGAGAGTATGAAAGTACAAAATAAGAGAATGTGGAAAGTTAAAACTGTAAACTCAATCTTTTAGAGGTGGGAGAGTTGTACTGAATTGCGCTAGACTTATGTTCATTTTTCCAGTGAACGGTTTTTTGAAGAATCGAAAATTACGGGCACAATTTTTGAAAAACTTTTTTTTTGCTTGAACCGCTACTTAGTGCTAATGTAAAACCAAAGGTATTGCTAGACGGCTCGAAATTTTCACAAATTTGTGCAATAAAATGAAATTCGAAAAAGCTATTCATGAAAAAACTAACAAAACATAACTTTGATTATTTTGTAAAATTAAAACCTGTGCTAAATATTGTTTGACCAAAGTAATCTTTTTCCCCCCGAGAAAAATTTTGTAGGGCCAAAAATTATTACATTTAAACTCAAAATTTCAAGCTCAAAAAACATACAAGACCAACAGTTGTCACATTAAACCCCAAAACGTCAAATTCAAAATGCACGAAACCTACAAATATTCAAATTTCGATCAATCGAAATTTGTGTTGGATTGTGCTCGAAATTTCTAGTCTCTTTCCCCTTCAATAAAATTCTTTAGGACTAACAGTTGTCGTATTAAATCCCAAAATGTCAAACTCAAAAAACATACAAATCCCAAAAATAATCGAATTTCGAAAAGCCAAAATTTGTGTTAAATTAAGCTGGACAATTCTAGTCTTTTTTCCTTTAAAAAATTCTTTGAGACCAATCGTTCTCACATTCAAACCAGAAATGTCAGAGTCAAAAAGTATAAAAGACGCAAAAATGATCGAATTTAAAAAAATAAAAACTTAAAAACTTAAGAGGAAAATGTACATTTTTGAAGATTTGGAAAATAATGTCTAAGCTCCCGGGGAAATTTGAAATGTTCTTTTGTTTTGAAATCTTATTAAAGAAAATTTAAAAAGATTAAAAAAAAAATCTAAAGATTTCTAGAAATGTCGAAAACAGTCTGGAAGATTTTAAGGCATTTTTTTATCATTTTGGCAGATTTTTAACAAGCTTAGGATAATTTGAGTCGGTTTACAAGATATTTCAGAATTTTAGAAGCTTTTAAGAGATTGAAAATATTTTTAACCTTTGAAAGATTTCCACAAATTAATAAATGATGTTTAAATTTCTTCAAAATTAGTAAAAAAAGTCGTAAATATATTTTAAACTGACTTCAATTTTTCCTAAAATCTTTGTAAAATCCTGTAAAATGGAAGAAATTTTCAAAAAAATTTCTAGCTAATTTTTCAACATATCTAAAATCTTTAAAAATATTTTTGAATTTACTAAAGAATCTTAGGGGGGAAAAATATTAATAGAATATTAAAAGAAAAAATAAACAAGTGAACTTAAAAAAATAGTTATTCGAAATTTGTATGCTGTATTACAAATTATTTATCCACCTTGATTATAACTGCGTTGAATTTTTTTTTCTTTCTAGACTGATAATTTTGTTGTTGCTAAAAATTCAACTTTTTTTTGAAAATTTGTCCTTTTTAGATAAGTTCAACTGTTTTTTATTTAAAATTTAATTATTTTTTGATTGAAATATGAACTATCAAGTTTTTGTTTAGAATTCATATTTTTTGGTTAAAAATTCAACAGATTGGTTAAAAGTTAAAGTAATTAATATAAAATTGAATTTTTTGGTTATAGGTTGATCATTCTAGTTGAAAATTTCGTTGAAAATTCATCTTTTTTGGTGGAAAATTAATCTTATTTTTAAATAATTCATCTATTTGCGTGATAGTTGACTCATTAGTTAAAAATTAACTTTTTTGTTGAATATTTATATTTTTGAGCTAAAAAAATTAACTGTTTCGTAGAAAATTCGCCCCGTTTCGTAAAAAATTGATCTTTCCTGGTTAAAATGCAACTGAATGAAAATTAATCTTTTCGGTTGAGGATTCAACTATTTTGTTGAAGATTTATCAGTTGTGGATGAGTTGAACTATTTTATTTATTTCAAATTAAAATAATTTGTAGTTGAAATATGAATTATCTATCACATTTTTCGCTGAGAATTTATATTTTTTGTTTGAACATTCATCTACTTGGTAGAAAATGATCTTTTTTGTCGAAATTTTTATTTGGCTCATCTAAAATCTTCAGAAAAACTTTTTGCGTTTTCTCAAGAATCTGGAAAAATCATATTTATATAACGTTAAAACAAATTCGCAAAGAAGCTAATAAAAAAATCTGCCCGCCTCGCGGGCACATTCTAATCGCGCGCGACTGTTGAATCTCGCCCTTCGCGCTCGATTATATATTGACCTCGCGCCACGCGCTAGGAAGTATTTACATCGCGCTTTACGCTCGGTTTCTCTAGATTTTTGAACTTCGTGTTCGACTTCGATGAAAGGAAAAAGTTTATTTGCAAATATTATAACATTATCAAAACTTCTACATATGAAGTGATTGTTTTTATTTTCGACTGAAAATGAACTTTATTTACTTAAGGTTCTATCGACCTTAAGGAACACATTCTCATGCAGACACTCGCGCTTTGCGCTCGAAATTTTATTTGAACATCATTTGAACCTTGCGGTCCACGCTCGATTCTGTGCACCGTATGAAGGTTCAAATGATTCTCAAATCGAATATCAAGCGCGAAACGCGAGCGTCTAGATGAGAATGTGTTCCTTAAGGTCGATAGAAACTTGCGAGTAAATGAGGTTTTATTTAAGTCTAAAATAAAAACAAATTTAACAATCACTCCACATGTAGAGGTTTTGATGTATACCATTACCATTAAGCCATTTCCCTTTATTCGGGGTAGGCGTGACACTACCCGATTCGGGTAGTGTTTCTAGGTGGATAGTTTCTTGTAGTAAATAACTACAAGTGTGGGCTCACCACACCCACGACATTCCAACATGGTTTTATAATTTCATAATATTTGCAAATAAACTTTTTCTTTTCATCAAAGTCGAACACGAAGTTCAAAAATCTAGAGGAACCGAGCGTAAAGGGCGATGTAAATAATTCCGAGCGCGTAGCGCGAGGTGAATACATAATCGAGCGCGAAGCGCGAGATCTAACAGCCGCTCGCCCTAGGCGCGCTCAAACTTGCGAGCGAAGTAAGCCGCGCGCGAAGCATTTTGCGTACTTTTTATTTATAATTTCTAAACAAGCTCGACTAAAATTTTAAAACTGAGATATTTTTAGACCAAATTTATTATTTCAAAGGAAAAGTGGAAAATGATTGAAACCGAAAATTATCAACTTTTTGGCAATTAACTATTAATATTCCATGATTGAATCATTTGATAAAATAATCCGAATTCCAGATGAATTATGGTTTTTATAAATAATTGAAATGATTCTTGTTTTTATTTTGTGAATTATCATACCTATGTTTCGGAATAAATTTGAAAAACTATTGTTTCTACGTCACTGAACACCTTGAGAATAATTTGAATGATATAGGACATTTTTTGCGATGGAAGGAAACAAGGAAATGCCAGCTGCACTGGAAGAATTTCAGAAACTATTTGCATATTGAAGAGTCATTCAAGTGGAGGTGGACCTATCCGAACTATCCAACCAGTTTCCTATCCACATGTGTATAACGAGAGTCTTTGAGACATTGCGAAAATTTTGTAGGACTAGAAATGCTTGAAATTTGAATTTTAGTCTACAAAAGTGCATCACTTTGAACTTTGAACCCATATCAATATATAATTTTATATATTCAGCTGTAATTTATTTTGTTATGTAAAGTTTTTATTATTCAATTACAACAGCTTTAGAAATGTTAAAAACAAAAATAACATTTGAACTTCAATTGTGAACGTTGAAAGGGATTAACACTTGTGTGCACACTGCACATCCAAGTACCCGTGTGCCCACCACGGCACATTTTTGCATGTAAGTGGAGTAAAAATCAAATTTTCCATAACGTTAGCCCAAAACCAGCTGGAAAAGGGTGCTTACGGAAAATTCTGTAGCAGTAGGCAGTTAGAATCTTTCATTCTCTTGAAACCTTTCAAAAGTCTTAAAAAGCTTCAGAAGTTTTTGTTCAAAACCTTCAAAAATCTAGATAAATTTTTTTTTTTAATATTTCAAGTTGAAAATTATTTTTGAATTGTTTCAAAACCTCTAAATGTCTTCTAAACTTACTTGAATTTTTTTTTTTTAATATTGTAAACTCGCAAATATTTTTCAATTTTCTTTTTCAATTCAATTTTTAAAATGAAAAATCATTTGAATTTTTCTCATGAATCTTGAGAAAATTCATTTATTCTGTTGAAACCTTCCAAAATGATCAAAAAGCCTATTTTTCGAAATTCCGAGTAAAATTATCCAAATAACGTAGAAACTCCATCATATAATATGTTAGTTATGCGGTTAAAAATGTTTTTATGAATTTAATATAAAAGAGGTGCCACAAACTTTTCTTTTTTAAGAATTTATCTAGTTTTTATACTACCAATTTTACGGCAAGTATTCCTCAATTTTTTTCCAATAATAAAAACGTGTTGGCTATTTAGCACACTAGCGGGAGAAATAGTTGTGTATCTTATTTAGCCCGCTAGTGGTATACATAGTAAAGGTATATTATTCAAATCACTAGCGGGATGGAAAAGGGACAAATTTATTTGACCCACTGATTTTATGTAGACAGAGCCCATCAGGAAATCAAAATTATGTTGTTATTGAATGATACTGAATTGATTGTAATTTATTGCTATATAACCTCAATTTATAAGCTGACTTAAAATCAAAAAATAATATGAAATACCTTATAAAAAAAAATTGTCTAAGCAAATTGTGTTGATTGTCTCAGTTTTACCTTAAATTTACAGTTTCCTTCATCATTGGAAATTAATCGAATCGAATTTTTCACTGCTTTGGCCTACGTCAACATTATAAATCTTGGAAAACCTCAAAGAATGGACGACATTTATCTCGCCACGTGAAACATGTTCAATTGAATTTTCATCCTTTATTCCGATTACTAACTCAAAATACACATCAATTGTGTAGGGAATATAAAAAAATCCAAAGAATGTTTTTTATCCCGAACACGTGGAAAACTTCATTAAAAATGGTGTTTGTTATCATAGTTGTCAATCGAGTTGTTATAGTTCAGTAGCATTTTATAATCCACTCTCCGAACGAGATTATCTTTGGGGTTTGCTGTGATGAGAAAGGAGAATGTTTTCATTCCCTGTACAATTATGCATGTTATAGCGCGGTATTGCATATTCTCTTGAGGTGCCTTTATTTCCGGTTCGAATGTTCTTGCCTGTCCATGTTGCCTGGATATTTTTTTCTTTATGGACTGGTGGCTCTCGACTAGTTTAAGTATCATAATAAAAAAATCGTTTAGGTCTGAAAAAAACAATATCCACCTATCTAGGCTGAGGTAGTGTCTCCGAATTTACGAATGCTCAAGGCTCAATTTCAAAAATTTGAACCCTGTTTCAATTTGGATTTTTTCCCAGTGAAAATATTTCAATTTTCAAAAGGGAAAGATATAAAAGTTTAAAGATTCCTATTGTGACCTATTTGGAAGATTCAATTTGAGAAAAAAATCGTGTCAGCTATTTTACAATTTGTTTTAAAATGTGTCAATTGCTAATATTATTTAAAAATTTTATTAAATTCGGAGTTGAAAATATTGTCAAGTTTTTAATGTATCTACTCAAACATCATTGAATTATTGCTTTATTTCAGCAACTTGCCATGTTGTAAATTATCGAGGCGAGCTTGGGTCCAGTTAGGGCTCCGTCTAGACCGTCTAATCTAGGCGCTCTTCTCGGGCTCTAATCGGATGCTGACTAGCCCACCAGGATCAACAAAATCTCTATGTGTCTCACTTAAATATTTTTTGCGCAAAAATTTCCTCATCATCAAGTCAGTCTTTTTGGGGCCTAATCGGGTGCTGGCTAGCCTATCAGGACAACAAATTTTCTAACATATGAATCCAAATATTTTTTTGCATTCCAAAATATCCAAGGTGTTGTGTGTCTTTTTTTTGAATTAAAAATTTGATTTTTAATCACCGTCTGAAGGTTTTTTTTGATCATGTCCGAATTCGCGTCATGAGCGAAAAAAAAATTCCCTCTTCATTTCCTCGAAACCTAATCATACTAGCGAAAGAACTTTCTCCTTCAATTTTCTCGGAATCTAATTATAATTTCAATCAAACTTTTCAGGGTTCAATTCAGCGTTTCGGATAATTCTAATACTTTCTCAATCATAAATGGTGAGAATGTAAAAATAATTAATAATAAATTTGTAGTTCCTTTTTGGATGAACAACTTTTGTCCTAACATTTGTTTTCGTAGCTTATGTCATTTCTCCAAACATTTCAATTTTTTATTTTTAATGTTATTTTATTACGATTAAAACAAAAACTACGCGTCCTATCAAAAAATAAATCATAACAAATTTTTATATCTTTTTTGTATGAAAAACTTTTGTATATCAATTGTTTTCGTACATAGTTTGACCACAAAATGGAATTTTTTATTTTTCATTATTGCTTGTGCGATCAAAATTAGAATTTTAGATTTTTCGAGAAAATTCAGAAAGCTATTATAATAATTTTGTAGGGCTTTCAAAAAGAAACGCTTTTCATGTCCTGACTTTTTTTCTTATCGTGTCCGTTGTTTGGCCTAAATTTTTCTAGTTTATGAGTAACTACAAATTGTCGAGCATACAATTTTCAAATAAAAGAAAATGATCTTAAAAATTTTGAAAATGCTCTAACTTTCTAAATTTTCATCCAAAAGAAGACATCGCCAGACGCCATAGCCGAAACTCAATTTTTGGCTTCAGGGTGTCTCAAAACGTGAAGATCCGTTGAAAAACTGTGGTGTCAAATTTCGGACAATTCTAATACTTTTTCAATCATGAATGATAAGAAGGTAAAAATGCTATTTTTGAGAAGTAATTACATAGAACATACTTCCATAATGATTGAAGTCGATTTGTAACCCTGTCAGAGGCCAGGAACATGTAAAATTGTATTAAAAGAACATTTAATTGAATAAGTGCTCAAAGGAAAATGTAAATATTTCATTCAAAATCGAAATGAAATATACTTTTTGATGAATAATTCAATGCAAAGAAATCAGAGGATGAAAAAATT
>CAKNXH010024889.1:0-10898 GCA_932178445.1 Andricus quercusramuli | reverse complement strand
CGGACACTTGAGTCTGGGACACCCTGTATATACAGGGTGTTTTTTTTTTAACTTGAGACAAAGAAATATCTCAAAAAATACGCATCCTACGGAAAAAATGTCTGGAATAAAAACTTATTATTTTCGAGGGGGAAAAAAGATTTGTTGAAATTTACCCCACCCCCACCCCCACAGGAGGCAGGGGTGGGGGTAACTTTGTAATTTCAAATGACAACTCCAATTTTTTATCACAGATTCAGATTCTCCCTCACGAAATACGTAAGTTTTATTTGGAAAATTTGTTTCGATTCGCGATAGATGGCGCTGCAATTGCGAAAAACGAAATTTTTGACACTACTTTTAGGTCTACCCAGGAATAACGGCGCGAACGTAGTAGTTGTCTATTCCCTTCGGGGTGCTTAATTTCGGTGAGTCCCCTTGACTCTCACCATCCATCGGGGTGCTTGATTTCCATTAATTATTTTACAATAAGTGCTCAAAACGGTGTCCTCGCACTTCGATGCACTTTTTAATCCGAGCTTTGAAAGATTCCACCCAACTGCGAATTGTGTCTGGTGATATTTGTGCACAAGCAGACCTGATTCGCTCGATCATGTTATCACGAGTTGTGGGCACTTCTTGATACACGCGATTCTTTAGATAACCCCACAAATAGAAATCCGGCACCGTAAGATCTGGCGATCTGGCAGGCCAATTTCCTGGACCTCCTCTACCGATCCATCGTCCATTGAATTCGCGATTGAGTACTTCCCTCGCGATTGCCGCATAATGTGCTAGACAACCGTCATGTTGAAACCACATGTTGTGTCGCACTTCCAAGCTTAGGTCTCCCAGCAATATTGGAAGTTGATTTTCTAAAATTTCACGATATTTTTCACCGTTCCAATTTCCATCAATAAAATACGGACCGATAAGTTGATCTCCAATTATTCCACACCAAACGTTCACGGACCATGGATGCTGATGCTCAACTTCACGCAACCAATGTGGATTTTCTACACTCCAATAATGCATGTTGTGCCGATTAACGTTACCATGGTTTGTGAAAGACGACTCGTCTGTGAAGAGTACTAGAAAAAAGAAATTCGGGTTTCCTTGTATCTGCTGAACCGCCCATTGACAAAATGTCACTCGGTTCTGAAAATCATTTCCATGAAGTTCTTGATGCAGTGAAATATGATACGGATGATAATTATTACGTTTTAATACCTTCCAAACACTGGATAGAGACATTCCGGAATCGCGGCTTAGTTGTCGAGTACTAACATGAGGGTCATGAGTGACTGTAGCTAAAATTGCAATTTCATTATCAACTCCAGTAACTGTTACTTGACGCTTCCTTTTTTTCGGTTGTACACTTCCTTCAGTGATGAAGTTTCGGACAACCTGGTAAAAAGAAGCGCGTGAAGGAACACTTTCTGGAAAGCCAACAACAATAACCCAAACGAAAGCAACCAACACACCCAAATCAAATGAACACAATCAACCTTCCTAATGAATAAACGTTAAGCACGGACAGACGCGGTTATCGCTCGGCCGGAATGACGTCGAGAATTGTAGACAGTGGAGACTCGATGATATGTAATGTCTACATCCAAAATCGACTGTCGTCAACCAACTGCATTCGGGAATGATTTTCGACAGTTTTATCACTTTTACTGTCCCGTTGCCAAAAGTTCAAGCACCCCGATGGATGGTGAGAGGCAAGGGGACTCACCGAAATTAAGCACCCCGAAGGGAATAGACAACTACTACGTCCGCGTCGTTATTCCTGGGTATAGCTAAAAGTAGTGCCAACAATTTCATTTTTCGCAATTACAGCGCCATCTATCGCGAATCGAAACAAATTTTCCGAATAAAACTTACGTATTTCGTAAAGGAGAATCTGAATCTGTGATAAAAAATTGGGGTTGCCATTTGAAATTACAAAGTTACCCCCACCCCTGCCTCCTGTGGGGGTGGGGGTGGGGTAAATTTTAACAAATCTTTTTTCCCCCTCGAAAATAAAAAGTTTTTATTCCAGACATTTTTTCCGTAGGATGCGTATTTTTTGAGATATTTCGTTGTCTCAAGTTAAAAAAAACACCCTGTATATACAGGGTGTCCCAGACTCAAGTGTCCGGACTTATATAGCCATATAAAAATGAAAAAAATTAATAGAAAATTCCTTTTCCAAAAATCGGTTGAAGTTTTAGTTTTTTAGTTATAAAACATTGAAGCTGGACCTATCAAGAGCGCCGTATAAACAGCCGTGTGTCCGTGAACCAGATTTCAACGCAGTGTTATCGAAGTGAGCGCAGAGGTGGGGTTAGCGACGGGAGAACACTACTTTGGAATCCTGTTCACGTACACTCGGCTCTTTATACGGCGCTCCTGATTGGTCCAGCTTGAATGTTTTATAACTAAGAAACTAAAAGTTCAACTGATTTTTGGAAAAGGAATTTTCTATTTATTATTTTCATTTTTCTACGGCTATATAAGTCCGGACACTTGAGCCTGGGACACCCTGTATGTATATATATATATAATTTAAAAAAAAAGTTAAACAACCACCGCAGGGTACCACTAAGAGCAACTGCCATCTAAAAAAAACAAGGTCAATAGCCCCCAGTAGAACCGCGGTAAAATACACCTATGGCCACGTCTCACATCCGTGAGATGGGTGGTCACAGGGAACGACGAAATCACAGCGACAGGCCGGCGAAACCCTCGCGTGTCTTGAGGACACGAAGCGACCCAAGGATGACAGCTTTCTGCATCCATCTCGCAAGTGCCTTGGCATATTTTTGGCACGCGGGTATGGCTTTAAGGTTACGAACCAGTGATAATTTAGCACCTCCGAGAGCACCTATCACAAGGACAATTGTTCGTACCGAATATTTTGGGTACAGTCGTTGCAGCTCTCTTTTAAGGTCTTGATACCTCTCCTCTTTTTCTTTCTCCTTTGCAGTGATGTTGTATTCGGACGGAGCCGAGAATTCGATCACGAATATCGTTCGTTTCTCGAAGTCTTGGAGAACAATGTCAGGCCTCGAGTGCGCAACGGAGACTGCTGCCCGAAAATCGTAGTTGCAGAAAATCTGGCACTTCTCGTTTCGGACAATTGACTCTATATCCCTTGGAGTGTTCGGCAGGGCAGAGTCGCGACCAACACCGTAAGAGCGACAAATGTGGTAATAAAGTACTCTTAGGGCCGCATTATGTCTATAGATATACGTTGTTCCTGCGTGGGTCGGACACCCCGATAGTATGTGTTCTAGGTACTCAGCGTGTGCATGACACGCTCTCTCTCTCTCTCTCTCTCTCTCTATATATATATATATATATATATATATATATATAATATTAATTAATAATATTAAAAATTAATATAATATTCGGTTTCGGTTTTGGTTCCTTGGGAATCAAACCGAAGGGCCTATGACAAAGCTACCGAACGCGTCCTCGGGTTGCGGATAGAGGGTCCCTTTACCAAGGGTTTCTGCTGAATATGGTTACAATAATAAATAAGCAGTCGCGGACAATTGTCCAGGGATGGTCCGGAAGGAATAACCCCTAAGCGAAGGCGTTAGAACCGTGCCGAAAGCTGAATGATACCTGGGTGAGGTTTCTCAAACGGTGACCTGAGATACCGGGCGACCTCTCAGTGTATTAGCCGTATCCTTGCATGCGGGGCTCTACAATAATGGACGAACCCTTTCCCAGCTGCTCGTGGGAACAACAATGACAACACCAAACATAGTTGTAGTAAGTGCGGTTCAAAACAATCGAACGCGCAGGGCTCCCGACAATGGGTCGGACCACAATGCCGACTACTCTATTATTAGGGGAGCCAATCAAGACGGAGTCAATGCGATGGACCGGCGGAATCTCAGTACTTTTGGGTGGACGGATCGACTCAATGACGACCTGCTAGAGCGCTACGATAGCAGTATGGCCCGACCGAGAAGGTTAGATGGCACGACTGCAGGTTCTGTGGTGGGAGAAACACCAAGAGCTCTCGCACTTTTCGCGTCAACGTCTGCGAAAACATGCCGAACAACTCCGAAAAAGGGGCTATGTAAGCGCTCTGCTTACCGCACAGTAGGCGCTCCGCCTACTCTACCGCAGGCAGAACAAGCCGGCAACAGAGAAAGAGTGGCGACACTGAGACCAACCGCAAACAGGTATCCAATAGACGAAGAACGATGCTTCAGGACTCGGAGAAACATCAACATTCAGGTTTCTCCCAAGCCCAAAGATCTGACTGAACTGGATGATGAGCTTCGTGAAGATTTTTCCGAATAATCCGACATCTGGACTATCAATTGTGGCGTATACAGTGCAGCGGGAACCGTAAAACAAAATCAACGGTTGATCATAAGACCAAAAGACGAATACATCAACTCAGCACAAAGATTGGCTGGGCAAGACAGTACGCGTCCCGCATTCAGCAATTGAACAAAAGCATGCACCTTAAGTCTTTTGTTCCGCAACTTTACATCTCACTCCGCCTAGGTGGTCGCGGAATACTGAATCTTGAATGTCTTCAAAACAGGATTATTCTGGGTACAGCACGTATAGTTGCAAATGGACAAGACCCTCTTCTTAAAATGGTCAGGAAACATGAAGAAGCGGGCAAAGGGGCATTTCTGTACAAAGCAGCGGAGGAGCCTGCTGAGACACTCGGCCTTGACTTGAATACCAGGGCTGAGCCAAATACATTAAATCTTATCCATCTTGAATACTCACTCCTGAAGGCCCGGATTAAGAAAGCCCAGGAGAAAAACTTCCGCGAAGAGCTCCTCGACAAGAGGATGCACGACATCTTCAACAGAAATGTGGAGGATCAGTCGATGTCGTATGAGCTAACGTATGGTTTCCTTAAATCATCCGGATTGAAGTCGGGCACGGAGGGTTTCACTGTGGCATGTCAAGACTGTGTCATTTCCACTCTAGCATACCGTCGCGACATTTTGAGCCAAGATATTCCCGATAATAGCTGCAGATCGTGTCATGTTTACCCCGAGCATGTAGGACACATACTATCTAGTTGTGCAACTCATGCGGAAACGACCTACATCCAAAGGCACAATGCGGCACTAAGAGTGCTTTATTGCCATCTCTGTCACTCTTACGGAATTGACTCAAATACCGCTCCGCTAAACGTTCCTAGGGAAATAGAGTCAATTGTCGAAAATGAGAAGTGCCGTATATTCTGGAACTTCATATTCTCGGCAATTGTTTCTGTTGCGCACTCGAGGCCTGACATAGTTCTCCTTGACTTCGAGAAACGAACCATGTTCGTTATCGAATTTTCGGCACCAGTTGACAAAAACGTCACAGCCAAGGAAAAAGAAAAGAAAGAGAGGTATAAAGATCTTATGAGGGAATTGCGATGGTTATACCCCGAATATTCTGTTACGCTAATCGTCTTAATCATCGGCGCTCTGGAGGTGCCAAAGTTTCACTGGTTAATAGCCTGAAAAGCATCCCTGTGTGTCAACAAAATGCTGAGACCATTGCGGGGAAAATGCAGAAGGCGGTCGTCCTTGTGTCGCTCCGTGTCCTCAGGGTGCACGAGACTTTTGCCGGATCATCGTATTGAATTCATCGCAGACTGTAACCACCTATTTCACGGTCGCGAGACGTGGTTACTGGTTACAGCTAAAATTTTAACGCGATTTCGCTAGGAGGGTGTGCAATTTTTCAGATTAGCCCCCGCGCTGGCGGGAATCGAAAACGGGTCCTCCGGCGCAGCAGAACGGATATATTTTCGTGTGATGAAACAAATTATGAATCTTAGAAATATTTTTATCATCTTGATGATCCTTGGCGCATATGACGTCATTCGGCACTGAATTTCATATTTAAAATGGGAATTTTCGCTAAGCAATACATTCAAATGTGAATTTTCGCAAAGCACTACCTTCAAATGTGTTTCTTCTCATTGCACCTTCCCACTACAATGGTCATTTTTCTCACCCATTCTGCAACTTATGTTATTTAAACTGCTAGTTTTTTCAACTACACGAGAGCACCAATCGATGAACAATCTCGGGGGTTGCCTGAAAATAGCCTTGTTCATATAGCGCGTACAGCGAACCGTAAACAGTCAGGTCTGTCTGAACCATTTCCATAATATTGCGCAATCTACTTAACTGAGTAGTAGTGACCTGCGTACCTTCAAAGGCGGAGTCGCAACCATCTCTAAATGCCAATTATTAAATTTGTAGTATATTTATAACTGATATGGGAAAAGTATTTCTTTGTATCGCCATCGCAATAATACTATTTTCTCGGCCATATCCTAGATTGCCATCGAACTCTTGTAAAAATCAATATTATAATGCCAAATTTTATAACCAATAGTTTCTCCGTGCGTATTCAGTCTTTAAAAGTTTATTTAATATATGAAAAAGTAATTTTATTGTGAAATAATTAACGGAAATTGGATTTTAACAATAACTAAAACACAACTGTTTTTCAGCACTTTCATATCTTTATTAAAAATCGTTGTGTTTAATTTTTCTAATTAAAACTTACCTCGTAATGATCAGTTTTGGTGAGACTTTTAATAGTTGTAGGCATTCTTCAAATGCAGTTCTGGTTTAAAACGATTGAATCAAATTTAATTTGAATCGAACAAAATGGTTTATTATCGAGGGGCCGTCCACTCTAGAATCGATTCTACGTGAGCATACTTATTCCGTTAATAAGATCACGATTCCTGTGATTCCGCACATGAAGCATAATCCGGTTTGATTCTGAGCGTCAGAAAAGAAAAGAATCGAATCCAAACTCAGAAGATCGCACAGGGATCATTCTGACATTTGCGCGCATTGAGTTGCATCAGTACGACTGATTTCTGTTGATTCCGCCTGAGTCCAGCTGATTCCTCGTTGATTCTTCATCGATTCCTTCGTTTTACAAATTTTTGAAAGAAAAATCTAACCATTCAATTGAAATATCACGAACTTCATGTCATATGATATATCATGAAATTTAAAATAAGTTTGATTTCAACTTTTTTTTTTAAACGCTAAGTTCAATTGTTGACTTTTTCAATCATGAAACCATTTTATAATATATATTATGGAGCGTTTTTAAAATGCAGTTTTGAAGACTTAAACAATACAGAATGCACAGCGTTAGAAATTAATATTTGTTGACAAAGAACTTCTGTAAATAAAAACTAATTAACAATTTCAAAAATGGAACTGTAGTACAAGAATTCGAGATTGAATTGCATTCTTAATATTTTTTAACATTGAATAATTTACAGGTATTAACGTTATAAATTTGAACTATTTCCATTTAACTTAGTAGGTAAACAAATATAAACGTCCGATTGAAAATTTATCAACTACTTTTAACACTTTTATTAAATTAAAAATAATATTCAAATATTGTTTCAATCTAAAATATTCCATTTTTAACCCATTCGAACTGAATTTTTTTTAATAAAGAAAATAACAATTCTTCAGTGACTTAATACTTTTTGACTGTTCATTTAAAATAAAAAATTATAAAAATAGAATATTCATAACTAAACAATTTGAAACTGAATTGTTTGAAACAGAAACCCTTGAATCTTTAAAATTTCACAGAGCTAAACTTTAACTTTGAACGTCACAGTGTTAATTTGAATGCTTCTATTTAAAAAACATTCTATTTTAAAGTAAAATTGTGTAATTTTAATGTACACAATAGTTAATCAATTATTTGAAACAGAATATAGATTTTTCAAGATTTTCAAAATAAAATTTAGAAGCTTCTTAAGGAGTTTGAAAGATCTTCAGGTAATACAAAAATTGTCCTAAATTCCTGGGAAAATTCAAAATTATTTTTTATTTTGAAAAATTACATATTTTAATTCGAAAGCCTTAGTAATTAATGAAATGTTTGCATCCGATTGAAACTTCAAAATCTTTTTTCAATTTTCAAAAACATTTTGTTTAATATATTCATAATTAAATGCTTTTATTAAATTTCAAATAAAATTGAATTATTTAAAATAAACCTCGAATCGTTCGAATTTCAGGGTGCTGAATGTAAACTTTAAAATTTGCAGTTTCATTTTTTTTAATTTTCAATTTGTAAATGACATTTTTCAATTGAGATTTTTAAAGAAACAACTTATAATCACTAAATTGTACTGCTTTCAAGTTGAAATAGTTTGAAAATGATATAATTTTGAACACTTACAAATTTCTCTGAAAGAACTCTGGACACGCTTTGGGGTTCGCTATATCTGTTATAATAAATTTAAAATAATAAAGTAAAAATGAAATATTCAGAAATAAACAAATTGAAATTAAATTATTTAAAATAAAATAAGCCTCGAATCATTAAAATTTCAGAATGTTGAATGCAAACTTAAAAATTTTCATTGTTTCATTTGTTTTTTAATTTTTAATTTATAAGTGACATTTTTTTAATTGAATGTTTGAATAACAGTGTAAAATCCTTTAATTGTAGTGTTTCAACCTAAAATTGTTTAAAAATTATAAAATTTCGAACATTTAAAAAATTTATTGATTCATTCTTCAAACTATTTCATTTCCTCAAACGCATTCTCTCCTTTGCCCGCTTAGTCAAGCTTTGTTTATAAAATACCGATGCGGACCGATATTAGTGCTCTGGAAGTACACATTGTGTCGCACTTATGTTAAGCATCTACATTTAGAATTAGGCTAATTATATTTCATGAAGAAGAATATTAAAAATTGAAATTTCGTTATAAAAAATTCATTATTATGACACTCATCATTATCGTATGTGTAGCCTGCGTTCGAAACTGCGCACTTGACGTGTTTTAACGCGTTGATCCCAAGCTAACTCAAGCTGACTCGCGCGAGTCTGGCCGAGTCTGCCCGGAATCGTAGCGATTCCGAGTGATCCTTGGCGATTCTCACTGATTCCCCGGTGTTTCTTCTGAATCTTGCTGATGAACTCATTTTTCAAACTTTCAGAATCGATCTCTTAAGATTCTACGGAATCAAGCTGATTCCCACATATTTCTAAAAGATCTTTTGACGAGTGCCTGATTCTGAATCGATTCTAAGTGAGGAAAATCACTGATTCCTCCAGTGAACGGCCCCTCGTTTATTATACATATTACTATAAATTCTTCTTATAAGATTCAAAAAAAGTCGCACAATCCTTTTATAACTGCGCGTATGTAAATGTTTTTCAAGAGTGTATATGTTTGTATTATACAGCTGACTCAGAACTTTTTTTTATCGCACGCTTTTAAAAAATTCACTTTATTAGCACGTGGCAAGGTTTGTATGCAGAGAGTGAGTAGTTCAGCTATGAAAAGATAAGCCAACAGAAAATGCGTTAAGCCAAAGAGATTGAAGGAATTTAACTACCGATAAAGAAACTTCAGTCTCAGAAATCAATTTACTCAATCCCACGGAAAATCAGCATCAGTAAAATTAGCAAAAAAAAATGCAGATGAATAAAGAAAAGGCCTTCCTTTTAACTCATCTTTTAAAGTTCTGTCGAATGCACGTTTGTTATCAACGCCTTTGCATGAATAGCGACCGATTTGGATTCTAACAGGCTCTATTAGCACCAGTTTTTGGCTCCAAAGGAGCTGCAAAAGTAAGGAAGCTCTCTTGCTGAAAAGGAACCCAAAATGATAAATGGTTTCTAAATAAACGCAAAGTATGGGTTCAAATGGTTCCAATAGAGCCTCTCTGTCTCTTCTGCTTTGACTAACTTCAAAGATTTTAGTAGGTAATGATGCACAGTTCATTTTATAATTGGAATTAAATAATATTGCGTTGGGAAAAATTGAATGAAGAAACTAAAATCATGGACATGAGTCATTTTTGTAAGGATATGTTGAAAATCTAATGTTTTCCACTGCGCATGTACAAAAAGCACGGGACTATTTAAAATTATATAATATACACTTGCAATATTAGGTTAATATTACATTTTTAAGGTGCTAGATATTTCTATCATTCAATTTAATTTTTTCAAGAAAAATAATAATAAACGTTTGTTAATATTTATCCGAATGACTATTCATAATATTTATTGATTTCAAGTAGGCCCGCGCTTTTCGGCACATGCGCTGTTGAAAAAGTCGACACCCGCCGATGGCTATCCATTGGATATCAAGAACTAAAAAGTAACCCCTCGAGTAACCCTTAATAAGAGTTCCTTTAGACTTTAGAGCCTAAGTTCTCGTTAGCAGACATTTTTGGTTGATTCTGCAAAAAAATGGAGCCTATTCATTGTGACATACGAAAACTGTGTATTTGTTTATAAAAATTGTTCAAACGATGCTGCCGAGCAGCAGATATTTTTAGATAATCATGATTAAGCATACATTTCTCTCATATTCTGTATACAAATTGTGAATTTCAAACAACTAATCATTGCGAATCACAAAAAATGGCTTTTGTCATTAATTTGTTTAAAACATTATAAACAATTTTATGTCTCACTCTCATCTACTGAAAACTATTGCTAGATAGTAATTACACTGACTTGAGCTCTTCTTTAGTCAATTCGCAGATTTTACAAATAAAGGTACATCAATTAAAAAATATATCGTTAAAACCCATTGAAAATTGGTTTGTAGACAGACTTTTGTCCACAAAAAGTGCTTTTGGCTACACTGTGCGACATCGGTAAGACTACGCTAGGGTGGGCGAGCATTTTCACTTCTTTGTTGTACGTTTTCAGGACTCACTACTCTTCTCCACTTATAATAACGATGTAACATGAATATAGCATACTTCTATCATTGACATATTATCGAAGATGGAAAGTAATGTAGATTACTGGTCAAATTTTATTTTGATTTACGTCTGAGAGACTCTCAGATCGTAAACGTTATAAACGTTTCGACTGCTCGTCGACAGTCCTCATCAGTACAATTCTACTACCATAAATGT
>CAKNXH010024864.1:0-13117 GCA_932178445.1 Andricus quercusramuli | reverse complement strand
AAATGTGGGAATTTCTCAGAAGTTTATATGCGCCGATGTGCCATCTTCCCATTTGCCCCCGCCGCCAATACTTTCACGACCAGTCTGAGAGCCCAAAAAATATGTGTGCATAATTTGGTGCCGATTGTTAAAAAACTATATACTATAATAATACATATATATATGTGCAAAAATTGTCTTCTATATTAACATCATTGTAAATAATTTGATTGCAATTTTTAAATCCATTTTCAAGGAAATTGATTATTCTTTCTTTCGTGTTTTATATTTTTCTAAGCTTTAAAAAATTCGACTATTTTGTAGAAAATATTTTTGTAGGCTTAACATTTAACTATTTGATGAGTCATTCAGAAACTACTGTCCAACTGTTTTCTGAGAAATTACAAAATTAATTTGTTGAGGTTCTACTATCTGCTTGAAAATGCATCATTATGTCAAAGAGTAATTTCTTTGTGGTAAGCTCAATAGTATCTTATGCTCCGAGGGAGAAAATAGGGACATTATTGAGTGTATCTTTCCAGTGCGAGTCGTAGGAACCGACCTTCAGTGCCGCTATTCAAGTTCTTAGGTATGGAATGGCCATGTATATCTATGACGTCATAAGTTTTGATGGCATAGACTGTAAAAACAATAAGACTGAGAAAAATTAATCTCAAGTGGTACTTAAAGGAGACCACTGGTGGGAACACAGAATCGTTTCTTTTGACACTGAAAATAACAGCATGAAGTTATCCTTTCAAAAAAAGAACGCAAAAAAATACCATAAAAAATAAATCTCTAGTTTTTAGAGCATAAGTATACAAATGGCTATTATATGACTATAAGCTAGAAAGGGACACTTTAGGCTCGCTCCACAGGCCTGATAAATAGCCGTATTCACTTGTGTATCATATGAAAAATGATAAAAATTACGGATAGAATAGATTATTATATTCACCAATAGAATTAACGATAACCGCCAAAGTGAAAACAAAAGTACAAACCATCCGCATTTTCGCGAAAATAGATAAAAATCGGATTATTGCATTAGTGAATAATTTGGTTAACAACAGTATCTAAGGAATATTTCATTGCATCATCAGAATACAAGTATATACACAAGTAGCTGTTATCTCACATATAAGGGAAATAACGACACTACTTGCGTCAAGATTGTCTCTCACAAATAATGATATCACTTGACATTTTTAATTATGATCATTTCAATGAAGACATTCTCATGTCAAATGGAAGGTAAAAGGTTGTATGTAAAAATTGGGTCAACACGGTAACATTCGAAGAAATGATCGAATTAAATTTCTGATTAAATCCGCATTTGTACAAAAATAGTGCTTCCATACGAATGTGTGGAAATACTGCGTTTTTGGAGGTACATTGAAATGCATTCCTATAGCATGCATGTATATGTGTGATGTTCTTTATTCCTACCGGCGTTTCCATATGTTCAATCCCCTATTCAGGTGAAAATAAAAAACAATGCAAGGCATAAAAACAAATTTCACTACAACATATATGAGACCGAAGAAAATCGGAGGGGGACACCTACCTAATGTTCTTGTAAGTTACTGAACTATAGAACTTAGTTGGTGCTTTACTAATGGCAAACGAGGGAACACGTGTACCGCGCAATCCGAACTTAAAGTCGCGATCAGTTAAAATACCGTTTTCCTAATATTTATCCTTCATGTAAATAACATTGATTTCTTGAAGTGCAATATAGTTTATTTTTTATTTTACTACAGTGCCGTTTTATCATTTAAATAAATAAAATAAGAGTTCGCCGCGTAATCATAAAATATATTTAAGTCTTTAAATTTCCAGGTGTGATTTGCCTCATTTTTATAACAATAATTTTATCCACAAGTAATAATGTTTTTTCCTTTCGAAGCACAATGGTAAGATGAGAAGTTGTAGGCTCCGGAAGCTTCGATCATGATTCCTTAAAGAAACCAATCCCAAAGCTACTGGAGCGTGTACGTCATCCGCTTCTGCTCCTTTTGTCCTAGAAGATAAGCAAGAGCGGGAAATTTACGCGTGATAACATCGGGCAACACTGTTCCTTGGAGTCAGGTCTCTAGCCGCGGATGACCTTACGCGGCAGACAAGACAGTTGGAGATGAAGGTTTCACCTCTGGATACTTTTTTAGAGCTACCATCTTTTCAGAATTTAAGAGGAACAGTTTTGACGGACCAGATGGAGTGATCCCAGGAGAACAGCCTTTTGCATCCGGTTCGCGATAAAATGAGCCTGACGCTGGCAAGCCGGAATCTTGTTGAGTTGGCTAATAAATGAAGCTTTCATACCTCCAAGGCAGCCGATTATGAGAATTATAAGATGGACTTTGTAGCCTTGGTACAGCTTACTCAGCTCGAAAAGAAGTGCTTGATATTTCGCCTGTTTTTCTCCCTCCTTTGCCGTGATATTACCATCGGCTGGTGCCGAGAATTCAATCACGTAAATGATCTTGTTCTTCAGATCTTGGAGGACAATGTCAGGCTTCGTAGCACTGATACGTTGAGTGGTGGAGAATGAGAAATTCCAGTAGATCTTACACTGATCATTCTCCACAACTGACTCGAGTTCCCCCTGGGCGTATGGCAAGACGGGAAATAGATCAACACCATAGAAATGCCTAAGATGGTAATATATCAATTTTAGAGCTGCATTGTGTCTCTCTATGTACGCGCAGCGTGCATATTTAGAGCATCCACTGAGAACATGTCCAAGTGTTTCGGGCTCTTGCTTGCACGCTCGGCAGTTGGTATCGCGTACAGGTACATTCATTATGCGCTTGCGGTAAACTAAGGTGTCTATGACGCCGTCTTGACAGGCAAAAAGAAATCCCTCGGTCTCCGATCTCAATCCAGCAGACCTGAGAAACATGTTGGACAGACCCATCGAGAGCTCTTCTCTACGTAGGATGCCGTAGAACTTACCATGGAGGGGTTTCTCAGCATGTTCTCTTAGTAGGAGCGTATGTTCTGCTTCCTGTATACGACTTTTGAGCACCAGAGGTGTTAGTGATGCTAGGCCATGTGTAATGTCGCTGGAATCAAATGGGAGGTCAAGCTCCTCTGCGGCCCTATTTGCTGCATGGTACAGAAACACCGCAGCATTGGCGACTTCATGTTGATGTACGAGTCGCATAAGGGAATCCGTGCTTCTTAGAACTGAACAGGCTGTAGCCAGAACCGTTCTTCGATGAAGACACTCTAAGCTTAGCAATACTCTACCCCCTTTATCGCAAGGGAGATATATTCGAGGTACGGAAGATCTAGGATGAAGACTTCGTTGTATTGTCATCATCTTCCGTGTGCTTCGATCAAGTTGTTTTAACTCATCGACGTTCCATTTTACTGCACCAAACGCGTAGAGCAGTATAGGAACGGCAATATAGAATGGTAAGATTATTATTATTATTATTATAGATTAGCAGCTCTTAAAGCTTGCGCCACTGTTCTTTCATTTCCCTTTCTTGCTACATGCCCCGCCCATCTTAGTTTACGCGCTTTCATTACTCTATTAATATTTGCTGACCCGTAGAGAGCATGCAGCTCATTATTATGCAGTTTTCTTCATTCGGCGGTCTCTTCGTCCCTTTTTGGACCATAGATTTTTCTAAGTACTTTATTCTCAAAAACTCTAAACCTATTCTCCTCTCCTTTCGTCAGCGCCCACGTTTCGCACCCGTACATGACGACCGGCATTATTATTGTTTTGTAAATTCTCACTTTGATGTTTGTAGATAGCTATCGCGATTTTAGTAGCGTGTTTGCTGCATAATAGCACCCAATGCCAGCGTGCAGCCGCGCGTTGATTTCCGTTGTAATCTTATTTTCGCTAGTTATAATAGACCCGAGGTATTTAAACTCGCTAACCCTTTCGAATTTCATACTTCCGGCCATTAGATCCCCCTCTTATTACTTTGTTCGGAAAATTCCATTGCATCATCAGAGTACAATTATCGATGTTTAGATTGTCTCTCGCAAATAATGATATCATTTGACATTTGTAATTATGATCATTTCGATGAAGACATTCTCATTTCAAATGGAAGGTAAGATGTTTTATGTAAAAATTGAGTCAACACGACAAAATTCGAAGAAATGATCTGATTAAATAATCTGATTGAATTTCTGATTGAATTTTCACTTGTATGGAAATACTGCGTTTTTTCTGGCACTTATCCGATTTGCCTGTTACACCAACCATCAGCTAACTTCACTTCAGCGATTCGAAGCTAGTGGCTTCCAATTTTAAAAACGGCGATGACAACTTTCATCAGAACAAAAGACAGTTTCTGCCCATCGAGGGTAATATTTGTGTTTTACCAATACGAACAGGCAAAAATACGAAATTATCTGCAATACTATTTACACTAAGTTTTTTTTGTGTAGCATGCATCTATACATTTTATTTATAAAAAGAACAATGTAAGGCAGAAAAAGAAAATTTCGCTGGTGAAGATTCTATATGGTTGAGGAAGAAGTAATGGAAGAGAGGAAAAGTAGAAGCATGTGAGTGGAATTAGAGGATGTAGTGAGGAAAGGGAAGGGATTGGAAGTATGGAATGTGAGGGGTTGGGAAGTAGAAGAAGCGAGTGCAATCGTGGGATGTGTGAGTAGGAGAAGTAGAGAAAGGAGAAATCAGGAAAAGGAGGAGGTAGAAAGTATGAGAAGTGAGGGATGTGAAGAACATTGGGAGTTGCGATGTAGAGGTGGGAGAAAAATGAGAAGTAGAAATGATATTTTATTATATATTTACCAATATAATCAAGGGAAACGGCAAAAGCAAGGAGTAGAGCACCCACAGTGATCCTCATTCTTTACTGATCGAGTAGATGAGAGTAAATGGTAGTATATTGTACTGATTCAGCGAGAAAAGGAATTTCTATTGAGGTGTTTCCATATATACGTATATACTAGGGGATCGTCCATAAATTACGTAAGACGTTTTTCTTTTGTTTGAATAAAGAAGGAAATAAAATTGCTGTGAAGTTGAGAAGGACACAACGATACAAACAAAAGAAAAACGTCTTACGTAATTTATGGACGATCCCTAGTGAACTTTCCGTATTCCACGTAGCCAGTTTTGATTTGCTGACTCCTCCGTTCTGACCTCCTGCCCCACTCCCGCAAAAAAAATATCCACGTCGTATACGGACAGCCGCTAGTCACTAGCTTACTCAATATGGTAAATGAAAGTCTCGGCAGAACCACTTAGGGCTGGGCGGTTATGGGAATTCATAACCGGTGTTTTAACCGGTTAACCGGGTTTTTAAAATAAACCGGGTTTTTCTCAATAACCGGTTATTTCTTTACAACCGGTTTTTTACAATAACCGGTTTTTTATAATAACCAGTTTTCTTAATAACAGATAACCGGTTATGAATTCCCATAACCGCCCAGCCCTAAAAAAAAAAAAAAAAGACTTTATCCGCTACCCTACTAGACTAACTAGATGTGCCGTATAAGTCAGGTGAGAGGCTGACGACAGGCAACCGGACGTAACTGCCTGTTTTTATTTTCCAAAATCAGTGATTTTTATAAGCCGGTTGTTTTCAAAATAACCGGTTTTATTGAAAACACGGTTATTTCGGAACACCGGTTGTATTGAAAAACCGGTTATTTTGAAAAACCGGTTATTTTCGAAAACCGGTTATTTTTAAAAATCGGTTATTTTTAAAATCAGGTTATTTTTAGAAACCGGTTAACCTGTTATTTTAAAAAGACATGACCAGCCAGCCGATTTTTAAAAAAATCGATTGTCATAACCGGTTAACCGGAAAACCGCCCAGCCCCACAACCACTTACTCATTTAGCAATAAAGTTTCATAGAGATTTTCCGGTCTATTCTCTTGTATACCTGTGTGTTATAGAACAAATAGCGATATCTGGAAAATTGTGTCGACATACGGTCGAAGTTTAAACAAAGGTTACAGAAAACAGATCATTATTCTTCCAATTTTATCTCTTCCAAGCACATTTTGAAAATTTCTCAGACCACTTTTTTTGAAGATTTGAAAATTCTATTTACGGTTGTTACTAGTACGCAAAAAGACGAATAAAATATGCTGGTGACTTTTTATGAAAAAAAATTACCGGTGTTTTCAATATTCCAAAAAACAAACGAAAATGAACATTTTAAGCCGAAAAACGCACGATATGAAAAAAAAGTCAAGAAAAGAAAAACGTTTCTTTTTGAAAATCCTACAATATTTCAATAACAATTTTTTTAATTTTTTGAAAAATCAAACATTCAAATTTTGATCAGACAAAAATTCTCATTTTGTATTGGCTGTTCCGAAAAATCGAATTTTAAAAGCTTTAATTTAAAAAAATTCGATTTAATTTTAAATTTTAAATTGCCAAATTTTAATGATTTAATATTATTAATATTTATATATTAAATGACTAGCCGGTTAAGCATGTAAAATATGCCCCCGCACGTATCAAGTTCAAATTTACGTCATACTTTCATGCCGATGTGAAGTATAATTTCGCTTAACGATAACCTTAAAATTGCATTTTTGAGTGACTTTTGGAGGGGGAAAAAAATAATAAAAAAGTGGTTTTTCTCGAAAACCACTTAACCGATTTTAATGAGCAAAATATATGTACATACATCAATGAAAGTAACGCAAAAAAAAATGAAAAAATTTTGATAAAAAATATGACCAGAAAATTTTTTTTGAATTTTTCGAAATTTTTTTGTATGTGATACTTTGGGGATACACCTACAATTGTTTCTCAAAAATATCTTCAGATTATCAGCTTTAACATTTTTTTGCTGAATTTTTCGTGGAGGTATAACATGGGTAAAACAAAATAAAAACCATGCATGCAGCGCTACGCTCATACGGCACCCTCCCACACGGCTGTGAAATGCTATACCATCAAACGGCTTAATCTATTTTTATGAAAAAAGTGTCATCAGTATGAAAGAGACCATTAAAAAAAATTCTGTTGAAAAATACATCTCTTCATTTTCTGGCAGGAAAATCCTTACGTTATCTGCTTTAACATATATTTTTTCCAATTTTTTTGTGGCGGTATATATCATGACTGAAAAAATCACACACGCAGCGCTGGCCAGTGCTACAAAGGACTGAAATCGAGAAAAAAGACAAAAATTACACATACTTACAATTACTTGCTGTTGTGTGAAGCTGAAAAACAGAAGACGATCATATAGACTGTCATTTGTTTCTGCGTGTGATTGAACCTATTTCATCTTTCATTTGTATGACGTTGAGAAAAAAAAAGACGATCCCTTCAGACTGAGAGAAGGTGAGAGCAGTAAACATGAACGTAAAGTGTGCTGGCTGCGACATGTTTTTGAATAAAACAAAAGGTAAGAAGAAATTGGTAAAAAATATTGATGAAGCAAATACTTTTTCTCTTTCTCTAGAAAGAACAATATCTGTCGCTGATACTTTGAGTCATAAGTGTCGTCTTTCTATTTATAAGATAAAAAAGCCGGATCAAGGTTCTGAACCAGTAACAGAAGAAAATTCTTTCCTCTGAATCGACCTCCAAAGATCCAACTTTCCATGTTAAATTAAAATTAGAGAAAGCTATCTTGAAGGAAGAATCCATTGAAATGCCGATTCAGAGGACTGTGTCGATGCATAAATACTGTTGCATTTGTTTTTCCAAGGAAAATCTGACTGTAATTTCAAAAGAAGCTCGAATGCGATCGTATATTAAAAATAAAATATACATACCAGCTGGAAACCGGTGTTGTCGAACACATATGGTAAAAAATAGAATTTATAACGAAGATCTTGGTCTTCTGAAGGTCCACTCTAATACCACGAGATTTAGTGCATCAGAACTGAGCGAAATGATGGAAACTCTTTCCATCAAATGTGATTCTACATTATTCGACAAAACCGGTGTGTAGCCATTTCGCTTTGGCTTGAGTGCCCTTAATAGGGATGATCTTATTAAAAATCATACCACTGAAATAGCAAAAGCATTGTTTGATATTCATAACAAGTTATTCTTAATTTGTGACGGTACATATGCACATCAAAACAGTACTAACAATGAATATCAAAGGAAATCCTTTTCAGGACAGAAAAAAGTTCCGCTGTGTAAACCCTTTACTATCTGCGCAACTGATGGACACGTGTTGGACATGCTTGGTCCGCACCTTGCTAACCAAAATGATGCAGTAATTTTGAAAGATATCATAGAAGATCCAAATGGTTCATGCAAGCTTCTGAAAGATGATGATATTTTTATTCTCGATCGCTGGTTCCGAGATATAATAGATGACTTAGAGAAAAAAAAACGTTAAGGTATTAATGCCTGTTTTGAAAGGTCAAAGAAAACAATCGACGACCGAAGAATCCAATCAATCTCGCTTTGTCACTAAGATTCGCTGGGCAGTTGAATCAGTTCACGGTGTGCTCAAACAAAAATATCGTCTTCTTGACCATGAACTCGATAATAAGCTGATACCAAAAGTTGGAATATATTTCAAAATTGCGTCGTTTTTGAATAACACTTTTGGAAAAATGCTAGAATCGGATGTAGATACTTTTGACGAAATTGTACAGGGAATGCATGCTGAAAAAGACACCAAAAATACTTTGGCTATTGAGGCGGAAGAAAAGGGATGGTTTCGCCGAAAACTTCCTTTTCAAATTATGATGTGCGATGACCTTTCGGATTTTCCGGAAATGACCGAAAGAGATTTGAAGATTCTATTCACTGGATCATACCATCAAAATACCATACCATGCAAAATACCTATATAGAATTTTTAAACCGGCTGAAATACTGAGCGATGTATTAAAAAAAAATCACTTTACTCCAGTGATTGAAGATGATAGCGAGGAAGATTAAAACCCCAGTGATAAAGAGTTCATGTGAGAGGCACGAGGGGACTCACAATAATAAAGTACCCCGATTTGTGAGAGGCTGCGAGAAAATGAAGAGATGTATTTTTCAACAGAATTTTTTTTTAATGGTCTCGTTCATATTGATGACACTTTTTTCATAAAAATAGATTGAGGCGCTCGATGGTATAGCATTCCGCAGCCGTGTAGGAGGGTGCCATATGAGCGTAGCGCTGCATGCATGGTTTTTATTTTTTTTACCCATGTTATACCACCACGAAAAATTCAGCAAGAATATATGTTAAAGCTGATAATCTGAAGATATTTTTGAAAAAAAATTGTAGTTGTATCTCCAAAATATCACATAAGAATTTTTGTTTTGAAAAATTAAAAAAAAATTTTTTGGTCATATTTTTTATCAAAATTTTTTCATATTTTTTTGCGTTACACTCATTGATGTATGTAACATATATTTTGTTTATCAAAATCGGTTGAGTGGTTTTCGAGAAAAACCACTTTTTTTTTTCTTTCCCCCTCCATAAGTCACTCAAAAATGCAATTTTAAGGTTATCATTGGGCGAAATTATACTTCACATGGGCATGAAACTATGACGTAAATTTGAACTTGATACGTGCTGGGGCATATTTTACATGCTTAACCGGCCAGGCCCTTTGGTCCGTTTTGACGTATCTCTTTCTCTTTACAAGATACATTATATTTATCCTAATTTTAAATTTTGTAGGAAAATTTTTAGGTATCCGAAATCGTCGAAACCCGTAGATTCTGAATTTCTAACTTTTGAATATGTATATGCAACATTTAAGAAAAAAGTTATTTTCACATTTTTAATCCTTTTGGGTTGACCTACCTGCGGTCCTAGCCGATAAGCTACCTATTAGGATGTGGATTAGCATATCTTGTATAATAAGATATATCCAATATCTATTTCTTAACATAAACGCATTCAATGAAAAAAAACTCAACTTTCTTTTCGGACAAAGAAAAAAAGAAAAAAATCCCAAATATGATAAGTATAATTTATTATCGATCCACATTTTAAAAGGTTGAATGTTTATTTCTTTCAAAAAATACTTAGATTTCATAAAGTTATAACAAACTTTATTGAACATATAAAATGTAGTATGTAAAAAATATTAATCGCTATGAACAAATTTATGAATCATCAGATAAATGATAATTTAGGAATAATAAAAATTTTATAAATTCATCAATTAAAATTTTTTTGGTTACAATTTCTTCTTATTTTCAGAGAAAATTCTACATTATTTTTTATTCGTAATTTGACTGAAAATAAAGAACTTTTCATATGTTATACATTAAATGCAGACATCATTATTACTAGTAATTAAATGAATCAAAAAACCTTATTTCATTCTTGCAAACTATCATAGTAGATGATAATTCATAGTTTCTACTATTAAACCCAGACGTTATGAAATAACTAATAGAATGAAATAAAAAGTACCAAAGTTAATCAAATCGTTTGAACTACAAAGAAAAAAATTATACATTGACACATATGAAGTTCATGATGCAAAACTAATCGTAGGTGGCAACACCGTGCCGAGTACTAACTAGACTCTCTGTCAATGATACGAATTGCAACTCAAACAATTTTGTTATTAACTATAAAATGCCTTGTAAACACCATATTTTTTTGTTCCTCATCGACAGAGGACCTAGTACTCGCCTCGTTGCTACCATCTACGATTAATTTTGCACCATGAACCTCATTCTCATGGTGGGGTACACGCATAACTTGCATGTTTGAGCACGTCTAAACCGCGCGACTTTTGATTCTCAGGCCTCGCGCTCAATAATATATTTATATCAGACTTCGTACTAAATCTTTATACTTCCCTCATATTTGTGCACCTTTTACAATTAAAAATCAAAGCACCGAAAACTGCAATTGCGTAATTGTGAATTCTATTTTGTCAAAGCTCATTCAGCCTTAATGAACAAATTCTCATCACGTATCTCGTGCTTCACATTCAATTTTGTCAAAAATATAAACTTTTCTACATTATGTAATGCTATTTTAATATAATATATTATAATTTAATATTTCAAACATTCTACACTGTGTAAAAAATATGATTTATTCAAGAAAACCTACTCTAGCTAAAAATACAACACTTTTTCCCTATCTTTTGCGATTATACATATAATCGAGCCTACTTTATCCTTATGTTTAAGAGAAAAGAAACGATTCTTTTAATTTGGGCTTCTAGCCTTTGGCATTGATTCAGGAATTCCCTGTTCTTATAATGAAGCATAATTTTTCATAGATTCCATTAGTTTTTGCATTTAGCAATTTTAGGTTTATATAATTCACACGATGACGCTTTCCACGTCAAAAAAATCAATCTTGGCAGCCATCTCATCGATTTTAATGAAACGCTGTGTTGTTGTTGTACTTTATGGGTAATGCTTTTTGGCAGAAGGATTTTCAAAAATTTTGAAAATTCTGGGCGTGACGCCATTTTGAAATTTGGGGTGGTTTTTTTTTTAAATTGTAATATTTCCGACAATTTTTTTCAGATTTCAATGAAACTTATAGGCAATTTGTAAAACAAGATGCTGTTTTATATAAAATATGGAACAAAAAAAAATTTCAAAATTTTCACACAAAAAAAACTGAAAAAAATTTTTTGATTTCATTTTTGACAAATTTTGCTATTTTTGATTTTTTTTGAGAATAATATTCCTTGTTCTTTTATCTTTCATTTAAAAAAAAATTTTGACGGACACTCATCTGGTTCGCGAGTTATGAATATATAAAGAACGACATTCCAGTCGAATGCTTGAGCTACGCAGCAGCTAGGCGGGTAGTGCAGACATTGTCATTACACAATGTACCGTTGAAACGCTGCAGTCTCAAGCATTCCTGTTTACTTAGTTATTTTTCTCTCTTGCTTAGAATATTTTCGCTTAGGAGCAGATTTTTGTATCTGAAATATTTTTGATGTTGTGTCAGGAGCAGCAGAATATATTTTGCAACGGATTTGATGGCTATTGATCGGTATGAAGGAATGAAATCCTCTCGTACCATCAATTGTCTGAGCTTTCAGAAAACGATCGCTAAGGAATTTCGCATGATTTTCATATTCGCTTGTGGCACAAAAAATGAATTTCACTTTTGGCATAGCGCTGATGGCCCAATCGTACAACAAGGATGCCGTCGTAATCTGATTATCTAGTGGTCTTCGCAGACTCGCTTCTGTAGCTTCGCGCTTTAGTGTTCCAGATAATCCGTCACAAGGCCCTTTTCCATGAGAAGTGGCATAAAAATGCCATTCTCCTTTGATTTTGAAGTCTTCTTCAAAGTTCGCAAGATTAAGAAAATTAAATTTATTCTTATATTGCGAACCAGCTCCATCGGTGAAATGTATTAACTTTTCTACGTGATATCGACTTTTTAGTTCTGTGATTACTTTCTTTGAAAACAAATTAACGGCAGCTGCAACGTGGTGAAGGCAATCCGAAATAATCATGAAACTGTCGTGCACTACTTCCCCATTTTCTTTATGGTAAACAACAAAGGGGTGGATCGTTACTTGTGTCTGGCACCAGTAGTGATTTTGGATGGCGTCCTGAATTACATTAGTAAAATTTTCACCAAAATCGCATAAAACCAAAAACACTCCTGCTTGAAGGGATTGTTTGGTATCATCAATATATTTACTTTGAACCTTCGCTAGGAAATCATGTTTCAACAGATCAGGTAAATTTTTTGTAATTAAATGAACGTATTCGTCGCCGGAGTTTACAATAGTTTCTAACATTGAGCGATCTGTGTTTGTCCATCGTTTGTACGTGACGTTATCAATGCAATTTTTGTCAAATAATTCATGTAACTTTTCTGTTACTATTATTATACCAGGGCAATTTTTGCAATAATTTAAAAAGCAATCAGGTTTTGGGTTCTCGCATACCATGGTGCCTAAAATGTCTTTATACGATCCGAGAAAATCATTTCCAGGTTGTGCATCTGCAAGCTCTTTCAGTCGTGCTCCAGCTATCATCAGTTTCATATTTTGATGAATTTTACACACACAAACTGAATGTGTTCCATTACCACCCGCCAGAATGCATTCCTTTGGTCTTAATCCCGCGAATTTGGAAAACCCAACCCTACAGTCAGGATATCTCTCTTTATAAGCTACGTATAAGCCCTTCAAATTTCCCAAGAGTAGTCGTTTATGTTCATGTACTCGAACTCCATTCTTCTTTACTGACACGT
>CAKNXH010024862.1:0-11882 GCA_932178445.1 Andricus quercusramuli | reverse complement strand
GAGAGTAGGAAAGAAAGTCTTCTGTGCATTTATCGATCTAGAAAAAGGATTCGACACGGTAAATAGAAGTAAACTTTGGGAAGTCCTTAAATAGTATGGAGTGAATGGAGAGCTCCTACAAGCAATGAAAACAATATATACAGGTAGTAAAGCGAGTGTAAGGGTAAATGGGAAAAAGAGTGAATGGTTCGATATTATGCAAGGCGTGAAACAAGGATGCGTTATGTCCTCGTGGCTATTTATCATATTCATGGATAAGTGTCTTAGAACTGCCCTCTTCGATGAAAAAGGTGTAGATCTCGAAACCGTCAAGGTACGTGGGTTGGCTTTCGCATATGACAAGATTGTTATGGTAGAATCAGTCAAAGACTTGCAAAGAATATTGAATAAACATAATAGAAGCATGAAGAACATGGACCTCAAATTTAACGTGAATAAAACGAAAGTCATGGTGCTTGAGGGAAAAAGTGAGAAAACAATATGTAGCATAGTCCTAAATGATGAGAAATTAGAACAAGTTGACAAGTACGTATATCTAGGTAGTCTATTCACTAACGACGGAAAAATAGATGGGGAATTAGATAGGCGCATAAATAAGGGTAAACAGGTTATCGGTAGAGCAGGGTCCATCCTCACAAATAAAAACATATCAAAAAAAGCTAAAATGGCCATACATAACTCTATTTTCGTACCGACTGTACTATACGGTAGCGAGACATGGACCTGTCAAGAAAAGGACAGGAGTAAAATCAACGCGATCGGCATGAGACCTCTGCGCATAATATGCGGGAAAACACTGATGGACAAAGTACGAAACGAGACAATCCTCAAAGAATGTGGTACAGGGGAGACACTAGTTGACATATGGGAAAGAAATCAGCTAAGGTGGTTCGGACATATTGAAAGAATGAAACATGAACGACTGACCAAGCAAGTGTATAAAGGTAAAGTAAATGGCAGCATGCCCAGAGGTAGACCGCCGAAAGAATGGTTAGAATCTGTGAATGAGACACTCATACGACGAGACATAAGAAGCCATAGAAATACAAGAGCCTGCATGAAAAAATGCATGGACGTGAATGAAGCTAGAGTAGTATGCCAGGGCAGAAATATGTGGCGACAAATAGTTTATAAACAGAGTGACAATAGAGTGAATGATGCCTGAAACAAAGACCTTGGATACAAATGGGCACAAGTGGGGAACCATACATAATAATTTTGTGAGGCTCCTCACTTGGGGTGATCGCTAGAGAGATTGATCAGCAACCTGGGTCGGAGCAGTGTTGCGGAGTGAACGTGTCATTTATATAAATAACACGAGAACTCCAGATCAATCTAAAACATCTATCCATAACACCTACATACCCATCCACCCTATACCCATATACCGATCAACCTCATACCTATATACCTATTTCACTACTTTCCAACCGCGCAAGTCACGCCTACCCCGGAAGGGAAAATGCTTAATGGTATAATAATAATAATAACGGTCTTGTAATTTGTAAGTGGAATGCTGATGATGAGCCATACTATATTAATGACTTCAATACATCTTGTCTTAAATAGAAACTGTTCCTCGATCGATCAATTTCCTTATTCCACCTTATAAATGCGTTAATCATTTGAAAACTAGCCTAAAGGTGGAGTTTGAATGCTGCGGCTGAGCTCAAGCTGGCCGCACGGCGGGGGATGTATGCGTCGCTCAATGTACTGCTTTTCATTAAATCTTATGGCACCCTTTTCAATGCTGCGGCGGTGAGGGTTGTCTATTTTATTGAGCAAGAGTTTTGTGGAAAATTTTATTTTGTGATCAAAATTCTGGATGGTTCAAAGTTAGTGAAATGAGTACGGCAGCGTCCCTGCATATTTGATGCAAAAAACCAATTTTACGAGGACCCTAATGTCAGAAATAAGGTGCGGGGAGAAATTCCATTTGAAAAGATTTTTTAAATTTTCAGATGTGAGGCCTTTTTTTGGTTGAAAATCAATTTGTTCGATTGAGAAATCAACTGTTTCATTTCTGATGGAAAATAAATCTTTTTTTAGTTAAAAATTGAATTCTTTGGACGAAAAGTCATGTATTTTGTTAAAAATTAATCCTCTTGGTTCAAAATTCAACTATTTGGTCAGAAATTCATTTCTTTTGGTATAAATTTTATTTTTTTGGTTAAAAATGCAACTGTTTGGGTGAAAACTAATATGTTTTAATTGAAGATTCAAATGTTTTGTTGAATATTCGTCTTTTTCATTTCATTAAACTGTTCTAAGTTTCCAATTTGAATATTTGTTGGTTGAAATATCAACTATCATATTGTTGATGGGAGAATAATCTTTTTGGTTGAAAATAAATCTTCTCAATCAAAAATTTAACTGTTCATTGAATATTTACGTATTTTGTTGAAAAATTATTCTTTTGGTAGAAAGAAAATTTTTTTAGTGGAAAATCCAACTGTTTGGTTGTAAATTAAGATGTGCAAGTTGAGGATTCAAGTATATGGTTGAAAATTGGTATTTCTTGATTGAAATATTAACAATTAAAATTTTTGATGAAAATTCATTTTTGGTAGAATATTGAACTGTTTGGTCAAAAGTTGATATATTTTGTTGAGAATTCGTGTTTCTTCATTGAGAATTTAACTAAGGAATTGATACAAAATTGATACAAAAAAAACGACTAATCAACCTAATAGTTGTATTATCGAAAAAAAAGAATATATTTTAAACAGTTGTATTTCTAGCAGAAGAAGATGAAATATCTAACAAAATAATGAATTTTTTACAAAACAGTTTACTTTTCAAAAAAGAATTCAATTGATTAGGAAAGTCGATCATGCACATACATACATTACCACATAATACATAATTACATATATAAATAATAACGTACATAAATAAACACATGTACGCTCCTTTATGAATGAATATAAAAAAACGTTCCTAGCACGTAATTATTTTATTAGACTTTGTCAGTTCTACTGACATGTTCCAATTGCCACGGCACTGAGCCAAGATCGCTACTGAAGTAATCAGTATAAGCTTTACATTATCCACATGACTTTCCTATTAGTTCATCTTCAATTATGGACAGCACATAATTAAGTTAATAAATATTTAACCGGAAAAATTTTTCGAAACACTGCGTTATTATTTAGAAAATGTCTCTCCATGAGAGTCTTTTGAAATTAATAAAGATCTTATGTCGCATACAAGGCCTCAGGTTCATTCCCAACTGCATCTTTTAATAAAAGTAATAATAGATCTTCATTCTCGGCAAGGAAATCAAATAATAATTGTAGTATATCTGCCGTGGCGTACAACAGTCTACTGCCGCAGACGATGAAACTACGTCGTCGCATTGGAAATCAAACGTGCGGCTTCGACCACAATGCCGAATTTGCAGGTATCCCGCCGTGCTGCCCGCTTGGGCTCAGCCGCAGCATTTGAACTCCACCTTAAGAAGTCAGTTTGGTCGAATTTGATCTACCATAGTAACTTTGTGATCCAACTCCACCGCAGTAGAGAAGGGTTAACTTATTTCATATCATGCGTTGTTTGGATTCAGATTTTGATTTGTAATGGAAAGGAACAGGGTTCCTTTAATTGATTGTAAATCCCTGAAACCACGTGACAAATTTTGGACGTCACACTGATAAGGGCCCCGGGAACGAGGATGAGAAACCTCGATGAACGGTCTCACCTGGTAAGCTTATTGTGCCGGGTGAAAGCCGTTATCAGTATTTGATTTTTATTTATTGATAAGTCTCGGAAAGTGATTTCAATAATATTTTTAAAGGAATGGTTTTGCTCTGTTTATTCACATGTGAATAAAATTCGTGGGGACGCCCATTTGAGATCCTAACAAGGAAGCAGGATTCCTGGAGAACGCCTTAGAGAAAAGCGCGCTATTTTACATACTCGAGAAGGAAAGGTGAAGTGATCACCGTGACGCAAACTGGACGACGAGTTAGGCGAGCTTTTGAAGTCCATCAGAGGTATTGAAGTAGCATAGAGAATCAGGGGATTGAGTACGTTTCAGACAGCCATTTATAAAATTGTTAATAGGAATGATTGAGTGAATTTAATCAGAAAGTTAATGATCAAGTTTCATACATAGGTTTGGAGGGCTAATTGTTATTCACTTTAATTAGGGATATAATGTGAAATGTTTGGAAATGATTGCTGCGAATGAATTTAGTATGTAAATTACTTTTATCGATACGCTCATTGTTTAATTGTTTTTGTGGATTCTTGATCATTGTTAAAGAACGAATTTAAATCATTTAATTTAAATATATGTGAAACGGTATTTTCATTGAAAAAGAGTTAGAAATTTTCATTTAAGCTTGCCACTACTGCACACACTACCTAGATTAAATACCGGGTCACCTCAAATGGCGCTCAACGGGTTGAATGAAAATAATGATCGAGAGGTTCAAAGACAAAATCAAAATTCACATGAAACGAACAGAATGAATGTGAGTGTTAACGAACATGATAGACAAGATCAAAATTATCAGCATGATAAATGTAGGGATGAAATAAGACTACAATATAACGTCGAACAAAATGCTCCGAATAATTTTATAAATCAAAATCCGCAACTCGGGGATACTTTTGAATTGTTTACAAATCTGTTGCAAACAATGACAAACACATTTGATCAACTGAAAAATAATTTAACAAACCAAAAACCTGCTACCATTTCGAAAGTTAAAATTGAATTAGAAATGCCTAAATTTTATGACGAATATCAAGATAATCCGATTGAGTTTTTGGAGGATTTAGAGCAATATTTTTATATAAAAAACATTCCTACAGATTGTGAGGCAATGATTATCAAAACCGCTTTGAATGGTCGAGCTCGTACGTGGTATTTTGCGAATATAAATAATTGGAATAGCTATCAAAATTTTCGTGATCAATTTCTAGGAGAATTTCATTCTGAGGAATCAAAAGCTGAAAGAGGAAATGCGTGGAGAAATCGTTATTTTATGAGAAAAGACAGTCCATTCGTTAATTACTTTTACGATCAGATTAGACATGCAAATTATTTAGATCCACCATTGTCGGAATGCATGCGAAATTATTCGATTGTTAGGCAGTTATCAAGACGCGTACAAGAGTTATTGGCAGCGGTTTACTTTGGGAACACAGCTAAAGTTATCAAAACAATTGCTTGGATCGATGGTACTGAAAAACATGACGAAAGATACGGTAATAAAAATCGAGGATATGGAGAGAGAAAATTTTGTTCAGATTATCAGGATAAAAATGAATTTTATGGACAATATAAAAATCACGAAAATCACGATCAGGATAAAAAAGAAAGATTCTGGGGGAAACCTACATATAGAGAAAGGGATGAAGAATATCGAAATAAAGACGATAGGCACGATTATTTATATAGAAAAGATAGTCGCGAAAACCAAACGAGAGATGATTATCGGAATAAAGAGGATAGGCGCGAATATCTATATAGAAAAGATAGTTACGAGAAACCCGAAAATCATTAAAAACATAAGAGAGATGATTATCGATTCAAATTAGACAGAGACGGAGATAAAGGTAGAGAAGATTGGCGTCAGGAAAGTAGGGATCGTAGCAAGAGAGACGGTAACAGCGATAGGCGACAGAGCGATAACAACCGTAACAGACAACACGAAAATAGATGGAATAAATCAAACGATCAGAGAAGGAAAGTATCTGCGTTTATAGAAAATATTGATCATTAGGAAAATTTAACAGAGGATTCGTACGAAGAAATGGAGTCCATGTTGGAAAGGGAAAATTTAAACGATTAGCTGACAGTAACAAAGGTCCCATTGCGTGTCGGTGGTTAGGAAGTATATTAGAGGACCTAACTTACGAAACAGATGGAAAGATAAGTAAAGATAAACTCAGAAAATTTAAACTTAATAAATACAAATGCCCTCTGCTCAAAATAACAGTAGCTAATAAAAATAGCAAAGCAGTTATCGATACCGGAGCGCAAGTCGAATGTATTTCGGAAGAAAAATGTGAAAGTTTGAATGGAGATGAAATTTCTGTTCTGCCTATTTCAAATATAACGCTACATGGCGCTTTTAGCGGGAAACCATACGTAGGTAAAAAGCAAGTGATGCTCGATATAGTAATAGGAAAACAGAAAATCAATTCAATATTTCTTGTTGTTCCGAAATTAAACTTCGATATTATTTTGGGTACTAATTGGTGTGGCAATAATAAAGTAAATATAATGTATTCAAACAAAACAATTCAAATAAATAATGAAAATATTGTTGGGCCAACAGTAACTTTCATTGACGACAATTCATTGGACGATCTTAACCCGTATAATAAGATATCCGGAGATAACAAAGAAAAAACATGCGCTTAAAAACAGGGACAAAGTGCTGAATCTCATTCGCGCGGATTAAGTGTGAATAATCGACGTCAACATCTGATTGTTGATAAAGTAAACGAAAATAAAAATATAAGATGCAATAACGCTGAATTACCAAGGAAAGTAATTCTAGTAGACAAAAATGCGCGATTCGTAAAAAATAATGAAAATAAAATCGAAGTAGATAGTAAAAATAAAAACGCAGTATCGTCATTAAAAAATAATTCTGAGTCGTTAAATATGATAAGTAAAAAAACCAATAGCAACCAAATTGATAAGAATACCGATCCTAAACTCCTATCGGAAAAACAAAAACAACAAAATGTTATGAGCGGGGCGGGGGATAACTGAAACAAAATGTGCGATGACCGAGAAAAATTAATACAAATTGAAGAATCAATAAAAAATTTACAAAATGTATCCGAAAATGAAAAACAAAGACTGAAAAACTTATTATTTAAACACAGAAAAATATTCTCGGATAAACCGGGTTGCATAATAGGTTATGAACATAAAATCCGGGTAAAAGGTAAAAAAAACTATTGTTCGGAGGCACTACCCCGTTCCTTTAGCGAAGCGACCAAAAGTTGGGATAGAAATAAAAAAGTTAATGGAAATGCGAGTAGTAGAATCATCCACAAGCGAATTTTGTAACCCGCTTCGAATTGTTGAAAAGAAGGATGGAGACATAAGAATATGTCTAGACGCGCGATATTTAAACGAAATTATTTGTGAGGAGCATGATGGTCCGCCAGAAATATATGGTATTCTTCAAAAATATCTTGGTACAACTGTTTTCTCAACAACCGATTTAACACAAGGTTTTTTCTCAAATCCCGCTTGAAAAAGAATCGAGAAAATACACCGCGTTTGTGTTCGAGGGAAAGGCGTACCAATTTTGCAGAATTCCATTCGGGATAAAAACCGCGAGCAATGGTTTCTTGCGAGCTATAAACGCGGTTGTTGTTGACGAATTTGCCGATTTCCTAACAACATATGTGGACGATATTCTTATAATATCAAGAACCTTTGACAATCATTTAATCCATTTAGATAGATTCTTAAAAAAAATAGGTGAAGTAGTCCTAACACTGAAACTAAGTAAATCTCTATGGTGCAGACAAGAATTAAAGTTTTTGGGATTTGTTTTAACTCTAGAATGCATAAAATTAGATAATGAAAAATTAAAAGCAATAATGAATATTCTGTCACCAAAAACTCGTTCAGAACTGCAAGCGATAATAGGAACTTTTGGCTATTATAGTAGATTCGTTAAAAAACATGCAACATTCATTGATCCCTTTCGAGACATCTTAAGTGTAAAAAATAAATTCATTTGGACTCCCAAACATGAAGATCAGTTAAATAATTTAAAAAAGAATTTCATAGATTCAGTTGCTTTATCACATTATAAACTTGATAGAAAATTTTATTTGCAAACAGATGCCAGTAAGAAAGGAATTAGCGCTGTATTATTTCAGATAGATGATGAAGGTCACGAAAGAATCATTTCGTTAGTGAGCCGATGTGTAACTCCTTATGAGATGAATTACAGTATCACAGAACTTGAGCTTTTAGCAATTATCTATGGACTAATCAAATTACAGAAACATTTACTCGGAACTACATTTAAAATCATTTCCGACCATTTAGCGCTAACTTTTTTACTCAAGACACCATTTTATAATTCGAGACTATCCAGATGGATAACGATAATTCAACACTTTTCATACGAAATCGAACACTGTAAAGGAAAGGATAATGTTGTAGCAGACTATTTCAGTAGAATAGTAGCAGGAAAAGTGGATGATGGTAGCGAAAAAAAATTTATCATTGCTCAAATCTATCAGGATTGTCAAGAATCTATAAATCGCAACCATAACATCGATTTTGCGATAAATGCTATAAAAACAAAAGATTCAGTAATTAAAACTATAAAAAATATTGCCGACATGCAAAAAGAGGATAGTTTTATGAAAACGATTTATGACAATCTTATAAATAAAAAGGAGGTCCAAAGCTATACTATGCAAGACAAAGTTGTATTTCGTAAAGCAAAAGATCAAAATAATTGGCGTATTGTCATACCAAATAATATAAGAAACACAATAGTTGATGACATGCATGGAAAAATAGGGCATTCCGGAATACAAAAAACAACAAAAACAACAGAACAACAATTCTACTGGCGAGGTTTAAATATAGATGTAAAAAATCGTCTAAAAACGTGTGATCTTTGCCAACGTACGAAACATCTTAACGTGGCTATGGAAGGTAAATTTCAATCTATTTTGCCCAAACAACCTAATGATTTGATAGCAGTAGATTTTTATGGTCCTTTTCCGACTAGTAAATCAGGTACTAAATATATTTTTGTAATTAAAGATGTTTTCTCGAAATTGATAACTTCATATCCTATGAAACAAGCAAACACAAGAACCTGTTTAACGAAGTTAACGAGTCATTATTTCAAGAAAATCGGGAAACCTAAAAGACTTTTAACTGATCACGGGACTCAGCTCACTTCACCAAAATGGGGAAAAGTTTTAAATGAAAATGGAGTAAAAGTATGTTTCTCTAGTATCAGACATCCTCAATCGAATCCCGTAGAAAGGACGATGAGAGATATAGGCAGATTCTTTAGGGCATATTGTTCTACTCGACACACGAATTGGGCAAACTTCGTTGAAAAAATAGAAAACTGGCTAAATGTAGCGGCAAACGAAAGCACAGGTTATGCTCCGTACGAGCTTCATTTTGGTAAATCACCTCAGAATGAAATTCGAAAAGCAATTCAGTTTCCACCAGAAGCAAAGATTCTGAGAGAGGTACAAATAGGAAATGCGCGTGTTAGAATGTCAAGACATGCTAAAATTAGAAACAAACAACAACGCTAAATATCAAAAATACCTTTAAAAGCGGGAGATCTTGTATTGCTCAAAGTCCCATATATATCTAACGCAGAGAAAAAATAAGTACACAAATTTTTCCATATGTTTGACGGTCCATATAAAATAAAATCCGAATTAAATACAAACGCTTACGAATTGGTTGAGGTAGATGACGACCAAGTCAGAAGAGGAATTTATAACAGAACATCGTTAAGAAAATACTATGAAAGAAACAATTCGGAATAATCCTGAGTTGAGGTGCATTAAAAGTTGAAGCGAAATTGAAGTTTAATGTACAGACTGATAGAGGCTAAATGACGAATACTTGTTAGTAAAAATAAAAAGACTGATAACTGTATATAAAGAAACAATAATGTACATAATATGACGAACACTACGGGTAGAAAAAAAAATCAAGAATGATATATACATTTACAGAAGCGAAAAATATCATGTAGATTATGTCAATGAGGAAAATGTAAGAAATGTGTATGTTTATTCAAATATGACGAAGTTTCAACAGCAAATATTTATGGGTGTGATTTATTTATGGGTGTGAATAAAGATTGAGAGAGTGAGAACTTCTTTAGGACTGTCTCGATCCCAAGTTAGTAAAGCTGTGACGAAATAGAATACCTAAAAAATTTGTAAAAGCTCGAACAAGCAAAGAGAATCTCTTTAGCATATCCATATCACCAGCACATCCGACCAAACAAGGAAAAGCGGATCGTCTTTAAATTGATGCCATACAGATGAACTTAGCCTCTCTCATATTGAGGCCATGTTGAGATCACTTCTACCCTGTGATCTCAAGGGGGGGGGGGGGATTATGTAATGGAAAGGAACACGGTTCCTTTAATTGATTGTAAATCCTTGAAACCCCGTGACAAATTTTGGACGTCACACTGATAAGGGCCCCGGGAACGAGGATGAGAAACTTCGATGAACGGTCTCACCTGGTAAGCTTATTGTGCCGGTCGAAAGCCGTTATCAGTCTTTGATTTTGATTCATTGATAAGTCTCGGAAAGTAATTTCAATAATATTTTTAAAGGAATGGTTTTGCTCTGTTGATTCACATGTGAATAAAATTCGTGGGGACGCCCATTTGAGATCCTAACAAGGACGCAGGATTCCTGGAGAACGCTTTGGAGAAAAACACGCTATTTTACATACTCGAGAAGGAAAGCTGAAGTGATCACCGCGACGCAAACTGGACGACGAGTTAGGCGAGCTTTTGAGATCCATCAGAGGTATTTGAGTAGCATAGAGAATCAGGGGATTAAGTACGTTTCAGACAGCCATTTATTAAATTGTGAATAGGAATGATTGAGTGAATTTAATCAGAAAGTTAATGATCAAGTTTTATACATAGGTTTCGAGGGCGAATTGTTATTCACTTCAATTAGGGATATAATGTGAAATGTTTGGGAATGATTGCTGCGAATGAATTTAGTATGTAAATTAATTTGATCGATACGCTAATTGTTTAATTGTCTTTGTGGATTCTTGATCATTGTTGAAGAACGAATTTAAATCATTTAATTTGAATACATGTAAAACGGTATTTTCATTGAAAAAGAGTTAGAAATTTTCATTTAAGCATGGCACTACTGCAAACACCACCTAGAGTAAATACCGTGTCACCTCACATTTTCGATTGACTTTTCTGAGGGCACGGTACGGCACTTTTGCCGTACCGTTCATGAAAATCAAGGAATTTATGGATTTCAAGGAATTAATTGAATTCAAGGAATCTATGGAATTCAAGGAATCTATGGAATTCAAGGAATTTACGAAATTCAAGAAATACAAGGAATTCATGGATTTCACAGAATTCAAGGAATTCAAGGAATTCATGTAATTCGCCGAATTCATGGACTTTGTGGAATTCAAGAAATTCACGGCATCCACAGAATTCAAGCAATTCATGGAATTCACGGAATTCAAGGAATTCACGGAATACACAGAATTCAAGGAATTCGCGGATTTCAAGCAATTGACAGAATTCGGAGATTTCATGAAGTTCATGGAATTCAAGGAAATTCATGGAATTCACGGAAATCATGGAATTCGTGGAATTCAAGTAATTTATGCAATTCAAGAATTCAATGAATTCGCGGAATTCGAGGAATTCCCGGAATTCAAAGAATTCATAACATTCACGGAATTTGAGGAATTTACGGAATTTCAGGGAATTCATGACATTCACAGAATTCACAGAATTCAATGATTTCACGGAATCCTAGGAATTCAAGGAATTCGCGAAATTCAAGGAATTCACAGAATTCAAAGAATTCACGATATTCATAGAATTCACAATATTCATAGAATTCATGGAAATTCATGGAATGCCCGAAAATCATAGAATTCACGAATTTATGGAATTCACGGAATACGTGTAATTCACGAAATTCATGGAATTCAAGTATGTAATTGAGGAAATTGAAAAATTCATTAAATTCACGAAATTCAAGGAATTTACGGATTTCAAGAAATACAATTTTTTGTGCGATTAAAATTTGAATTTTCAAATTTTCAAGAAATTTCAAGAAGTTTTTGTGACAGTCTTGTATAGTGTGTTCAAAAATCAATGTTTTTCTCCTTC
>CAKNXH010024858.1:0-12044 GCA_932178445.1 Andricus quercusramuli | reverse complement strand
AAAAAAAATCGGTCTCAGTTTGATTTTAACAGTTTTTAAAATAATTAGTTGAATTTTTTTCGGTTTCAATTATATCATTCAGTTTACAATACGCAATTCAAAAATCTTTCACTTGAAAATTTTATATTTTAGTTTTTGATTGTTCAGTGTACATTTTCCATTAAAAGAATTCAAAAATGAAGTTTTAAAGACTTACAAACTTTTAAATTAGAAGCATTTGGGATCAAAAAATTTGGATGAAAAATCTTTTTAATTGATGGATATAAATTATAATGATTTTTAAAATTCAACTGTGCATTAAAGATTAAAAAGTGAATAATAATTAATTTTACAAGATGATGCGAAATCCGTTAGAAATTTAATAATTTTAAGATTTTAACGTTAAAGATTAAACTGTTTGAATTGGAAAGTCTTAGTAGTTAAACAAATGTAAACGCATGATTGAAACTTTATAAAATATTGACAATTGTAAAATAACTTCAAAACAATATATTCATACTAAAAGACTTTTATTAAATTTAACATTATTGTTTTAGTCTAAAAGTTGAAACTTTAAAATTTGAATTTTTTCAATTATGAAAAACAACAATAGCTCAATATTTATACATTTTTGACTGTTTATTTATAATCAGTAATAATTGACCACGACCAAATCGTCACGCGCTCTTACCATTGAATCGTATAACTTTATAATAATAATTCCACGCAGAAAATGAAAATTTCAACCTAAATTTGTGACCACATATTTCCCAGATCTGCTCAGGAATGTCCATTATTTTCCCGTATTTTTCATGATGCACAAGATTCCAGGCAAATTCCCGGATTTCCCGGGTTGCTAGACACTCTGATTTTATAACTCCTAATTTCACACTTTTTAATTTTGAAATTGTACATTTAAAAAATTGAATTCTATTAAAAGATTGTTTAATTTTAAACGTAATCGTAATAGTTCATGTTTTAGATGTTTCAATTTCACAAGTTTAAATGTGAGACGATCTAATTATAAAAGTTTCTATTAATGTTCAGTACAGCAGGATCTATTTTTGATGTACAAATATATTTCTTTCTATAGTAATGGGCTTGTAAAAAAATATATTTGTGTTGAATAAAAGAAAATCCATCTCTGGTAGAATTGTTTAAAGTTGAGCTTCTATTTCAAGTAGAATGTTTTTTATATGCTAAATTAATTTCAAATGTTTCTACCACACTGATGTCAAGATAATTAATGTTAAAGATGACTGCTTTAACACAGAATGCATGGGCAATGCACAAGCACTCTCCATATTTTAATTTGTAGTAATAAAACGCTTTGGTAGAGAAATTAAAAGAATATGTCTACTTGTGCTGCTTGAAAATACAAATATGTCAGAAATATAATAAAATCCCTTTACCACGTACTTTTCTAGCTAATCGAATGAAAAACATTTGAAATTTTAATTACTTTCAAACGCATGAACGTCTAAGATTCGCGATCCGGCAACACTGTCCCCTCTCTCCTGCTTTGCTTGCTGCAGGATCTTGATACACTCATACGCACTTTTACGCACAGTTGGTCAGCGAGGTTTAGTTTTAAATTTTGACGTTTCACGATCTACGAATCTGCCGCTGGCAAGGGATTGGTGACTAAACGTATACACACACACTACGAATTCTAAGCCAGGAGCGCAATAAAATATTGAGTATGCGGGACCATGCAATTTTTCCAATACAGCATACAACGACAGGCGCCCCACAGGACTCCGATATTTGTACGAGTGTGGGACTCGGAAACTACCTTAAGGTCTTGATACCTCTCCTCTTTTTCTTTCTCCTTTGCAGTGATGTTGTATTCCGACTAGGGATGGGCGATTCTGAATCGATTCTTCGAAGATCGACCTTTTTCACTCAAAAGATCGATCTTTTGAATCGATTCTTTGCGAGTCGATTTTTCATTGGATCGATTCTTTACCCCCAGAATCGAAGAAGCGATTCCTTCATTTTTATTTATCTGTCCGTCCTATAGTTTCGCGACCACGGCGTACATTTTTATCTTTATTGCTTCTACACGGAAAAAATGAGTTGTCGAAACTTCATTTGACTAGTCAACCATTCTAAGATAGGCCACTTTTTTTTTAGAATCTCGTATAATTTTGATTAAAGAACCGCAGACTTCATCGAAAAAGTGAAAAAAGTCATCGAATTATTGGAAGACAATCTAGGAACATCAGTTTTCGAATTTTTATTCAGCAGATTTTGACAAAGTTCAAGGCAAACATTCAATTGTTCATAAAAAGTCCTCCAGATTCTAAACGATTTGGAATACAATAACTCTAGCACAGAAACGAATAACTGATTTATAAGTTGTCGAAGAATTCGTTGACTGTCTTCTACATATCTGTATATTCACAATGTACAGTCACATTGGATGCTGAGGTGAAGTGGTATATGTATCAGTCTGAATGGAGTCGCGGTCACCGGCAATGAACAAATAAGCGCGGATTTAAATTTGACTTTTCACTGACATTTTTGCAAAATATTCAATGTGTTAATCCCGCCGCAAAATTTCTTTCGATTTTTCATAGGTTCGTGTGTATCTGTAAAAAAAATATAACTTAAGCGTGAGTCTATGTGAATAACAATATAGTAAATATAACCGCGAAATATATATTTTTTCACTTGGCTATACTGTTTTCTAAAAACTCGTTAGGAGTCATCGAAAGTTTCATTGACTGGCTTCGAAGCATTAGTGTATCAGTGTTTAAAGAACTCTATTCCTCTGGTCTTCACATTTTCATTGAAATTATTTTGTACTTTCGACAACTCTTTCTACTTTTTAAACATTTATCAATCAAGGTTTGTAAGGCGATTCTTCCAATTTATGACATACGTTTAACCCTATCCTAGAGTGGTTGACTCAGTCATTCAAAATTTCAACAACTAATTTTTTCCGTGTATAATTTCTTCTTTTGTGCCCCAGACTGCATCTCAATCTAAGCGCAAACGCAGCCTGCGCTCAAAATGTTTATTATCAAAGTTTCGAAATGGAATGGATCTCTTTCTCTATCCCTTATTGTTAGAAAGGGAGTCCGAAACTTTTTATGACATCAAAGTTGCATTTGTAGGGAGCCGTCTAATTGATTGACTTTTTTTAATTGCGCGTGGCGAGACTATAGTTTGTTCGACCATGACGGACTAGTATATTTGAGTATATTTTAGTAGACAATAGAACAATAGTAAATTATTTCCAATATAAATGAACAAACATTTAAGCATTTTTCCTGGTTTACAAAGTTTTTTTGTGAAAAAAGGAATAAACAGTGTCTAATTGTCGATGTTTAATCATTTTATTTGAAATTGAATAAATGTGATGATTTATAGGTAAATATAAACTATTTAGGACATTTTTACATCGATCTTTAAAGATCGATTCTTTCAAGATCGATTCTTCTGATTCGATTTTTTTTTTGAATCGATCTTAATAAATTCGATCCTGGATCGATTCACGAATCGATCTTTTCGAGAGAATCGCCCATCCCTAATTCCGACGGAGCCGAGAATTCGATCATGAAAATAGTTCGTTTCTCGAAGTCTTGGAGAACAATGTCAGGTCTCGAGTGCGGAACGAAGAATGCTGCCCGCAAATCGTAGTTCCAGAAAATTTGGCACTTCTCGTTTCGGACAATTGACTCATATTCCTTGGAGCGTTCGGCATGGCAGGGTCGCGACCAACACCGTAAGAGCGACAAAGATGGTAATAAAGTACTTTCAGGGCCGCATTATGTCTATAGATATACGTCGTTCCTGCGTAGGTCGGACACCCCGATATTATGAGTTCTAGGTACTCAGCGTGTGCATGACACGCTCTGCACCGATCACTGGGAACTTCTAGACATAAAATGCGGTCACGGTATGCTAAGGTGGAAATGACACCGTCCTGGCATGCGAAAATAAAGCCCCCTGTACCTGAATTGACTCCTGATGATTTGAGGAAAGCAAAAGTTTGCTCCTTCGACAAGGACTGGTTTTCTACATTTCTGTGAAAGTTTCCGTGCATATGCTTGTCGAGTAGCTGTTGGTGAAATTTTCCAACCTCAGCTATCTTTACTTCGGCTTTTAGACGTGAAGCATCTAGATGGAGTAATGCACTTTCCTCCCTTCTGATGTTCAAATTCAGGCCAAGGGTCTCGGCCGCTTGCTCCGCGGCTTTGTAAAGAAACGCTCCTTCGCCAATCATCTCGTGGTTTCTAACCATCTTTAGGAGAGGATCTCTGCCATTCGCAACTATGTAAGCTGTACTTAGAACCATTCGGTTATGAAGACACTGGAGATTCAGAAGTCCGCGACCGCCTTGCCGGCGTGAAATGTATAATCGCGGAACTGACGAATTTATATGCAAGCTTTTATGCATATGCATGATTTCACGTGTGTTGACATCTAGGGCCTTAAGCTCGTTCTTCGTCCATTGAAACTCCCCAAACGAGTAGAGTAGAACCGGGACAGCAAGCATGTTAGTCTCAGATACCTTGTTCAACGCCGACAGATTGGAAGACCAAATCTGTCGAAGAAGATGTTTGTATCTGCTTCGGAGAGACTCCTTCACTGATGTTACGTCCTGAATATGGCTTTAAGGCACGCCCAGGTATGTATAGGTCTCTCCAGTGTTAAGATGTCTTATAACACTTATATCCACAAGCTCAGGGTCCTTGGAAACGCCAGTAATCTTCCTTTCTTCAGATGAATTTTGGCACACTTGTCCAAACCAAAGTCCATCCCAATCTCTCCTGTGTAGTTCTTGACGATATTTATAGCAGTGTGAAGTTTGCTTTTACCAGAGTCATAGATCTTCAGGTCATCCATATAAAATACATGAGTGACCTTATGCTCGCGCTGATTAGTGTAGCCACAGAGGTATCCAGGAGAATTTCGTAGAGAGAGAGATAGAGGCAGAAGTGTGATGCAAAAAATGCAAAGGGCTCATAGTATCACCTTAAAAGGCGCCCCTCTGGAAGGTGAAGTTCTTCGTTGCCAAACGGTAATTTCTAGATTAGATCGTAAATCTAGTTTTCCAAAGAGGCATCAATCTTTTTATGCATCTCACTATGTGTGGATGTACCTTCAAGCTTTCCAACAGACAGATGATAAGTCGATGAGAGGTTGAATCGAAAGCTTTCCATTAGTCAATCCAGGCCATTGACAGGACGCGCTGATGGGCTACAGCGTCTTTACAGACACACCTGTCAATTAGCAGGTTGTTTCGACAGCCTGCTACACCTTTTTTCTAGCCACTATATATATATATATATATATATATATATATATATAGGGGCCGCTTCAGACTATCGGCCGCCCGGAGGCAAATTTCAATTCGCCGCCCCTTTTAATATGAATTTTAAAATCAAAGTATTTGGAATTATTCTAATTGAAAATTATAATAATAAATGATTATAATTATTAATGGTGATCATAATAAATAATAATTTTAATGAATAATAATAAATAATTTATAAATAAATTGATAGTTTGATAAATGACTACATTATATCATAATTATTTTGAGAGGGAAATTAATCATGTGAAGTAGATCTTGTTATTGTTTAATGAAATATTTATTTTACAGAAACCATTAAGATTAGTCAACCGTGACAATTTACATAATTTCAAGTAAAAGGTTGACGTCTCGCTTTCGCCAAAGCAAAATCGCGGATGATTGATTCACAATTAATTAAATCTAGTATGTCCGGTTCTATAGCTACAGTAGCTAAAGCTGACATTCGTTCATCTTGCATTGTGGTACGTAGATAATTTTTTATTATCTTTAATTTCGAAAACGACCTTTCGGCACTTGCGACGGAAACGGGTAAAGTAAGGAGAATTCGCAAAGCAACATTAGTGTTTGGCTAAACTGACGTTAGGCCGTTTTCGTGAATGTAATTTAATACCTCAATCGGTGACACATTTATAGTAATGTGTAGTAGAAGTACACTAAGCTCATCTCGCAAAGCTGTGGCATCGATGTCGCGCTCATTTCCATCAGTTAAAATCAATTGCAAAGCTTCACAATTTCGCAGCAAAGATTCATCATCCATCATTCGAAGTTCATGGATGTTACATAAGAATCCAAAGTAATGATGACATTCATCAAGAATCTGAAACCGTGCTTCTATGCAAACAATAATTGTATCGATGGCCTGGTAGAAACAGTCAACGCGAAACTTCTTAATTGGATCATCTATTACATGATCGTCATTCTGGTAATCAAAATTGACCTTTTTTTCTTCGCCTACGTATTTGCGCTTAAGCTTTAAAATTCCCTTCAACGCCTAGAATTTCTGTCAATTCCTTAGCATCTGTTAAGAGTGAAGCACATCCTGAATCAGATCTACGTTCTACGAAGTAGGACTTCAATTCTTGAAGGGATTTTAAAGCAGAGTTTACATTTAGTTTAACACTTTGTAATGTTTTACTAGTTGCGTTTATTTTGAATAAAGCATCATGCCAGAAAACTACTAAGCATAGAAATTTGAAATCTTGTAATTTTGACATTAATGATTTTGCCATGTGTCTAACTTCAGTATTTGAATTGTCGTTACTGTAAATTTCAAATAACGCGTCATGAATTTCGCCTATTTGGTACCTTAGAGGTTTCACAGCATCAGTCCTACTTCCCCATCTAGTTCCGCTTAAAGGTTTTAAAGTAAGTTGAGTGCAGTGTTTTATTAAAATTGCCCAGCGTTTGGTTGATCCGGCAAAAAAATTTTATAATTCTTGTACAATTGAGAAAAAGCCAAACATATCAACAGACTGTTTAACAGAGTCCTTCACTACTAAATTCAAACTGTGAGGATTACATGGAACAAAAGAAGCACGCGGATTTATATCCTTGATTCTTTTTTGTACGCCTACGTTTTTTCCTGCCATATTAGGACCATTGTCATATGATTGACCTCTAATATTACTTATCTGCAGACCCAAACCCTCTAACGTGCCCGCAAGGAACTCGGCCAATCCCTCCCCAGTAGTATTTCCTACGGAAGCAAAGCCTGGAAATCTTTCTTTAATTTCAACAGGTCCATTCGATGGATATGAAACAAAACGAATTACAATAGAAGCTTGTTCAGTTCAGTGTGTTCAATAAGTTCATTTTGAATATTTTTACCCAGATAATGTGCTTGAACTTTCTTTCCATTTTCAGTTTGAATTTGTATTCTCCTTAAATGTTCAGCTATACTGTCATCAAACTTGGCAACCATTTCAATTAATTTCAAAAAATTTCCATTATTTGGCTTGTACAACTTATCAACTTTTCCTTGAAATGCTAAACATTGTTTACCAAGATATTTTACGAGTTCAACTATCCCAATTTAAAACCTTATACCAGTGTCGTTCCTCAGAATCTAAAAATCGTTGATATGAGGCATCAATCGTTTTATTAGCTTTCAAATTTGAGGAGAAATTTGTCCATTCTTGAAAGTTATTAATGTGAATACTGCTTGTTTCATGTCGATCTAAGGCTCTGGAAATATTTTTCCAGTCAGAAAAACCATTTCCTTTAAGACTGATACCGGTATTATTAAATAATTTACATGGAAAGCAAAACAACGAGTTTGTTTTTGTCGAATAAATTAACCAGTCTCTGTTAACTTCTTCGCCGTTCGGTAAAATTCGTTTATAATGTGAAGTTGGAACGTGGAAGAATTCTTTCGTTATGTACTTTTATTTTATTTTACTACCGAAAAATTCTTTAGCGTGAAGAATACTTCGTATTAAAAATTGTCATATCTTAATTATTTAATTTCGATGCACCGTTCGCGAGTAATCAATTTTTGAAAAAAATGATCAAGAACTTTGATTGTTAATAACTCTTAAAAAAATAAGTTTTTCGCAACAATATTTTAGGGGAGTTTATCGATATAAAAATGAATCGAAAACTGTATAAATTGATTGAAAATACAACTATCGATTTAAAAGTGGCACGCTTGAGATATTTTTATCCAAAAGATAATAAAATGTTGCGACTAATAAAATCAATTTGAAGGCAAAATGTCAATTTAATAAACAGATATTGCACACAAAAATCAAATTTCGATGTTTACGGAAAATAGGAATAACTTTGGAAACAATGAACATTTCTTTAAATTTACTTGGCTCATTTCAAAGGTAAGTGTCCATAGCATTTTTCTGAATTTTACAAATATTTTTAGAATTTTTCCGATAGATGCAGCCTTAGGTTAAAACTTGGTGCAAAAAAGTAGCAAAATTTTGAAAACGTATAAATTTTACATAGATTGTAAAACTTCATTATTTATCATATCCAAATAAATTTTAATAATATTCATAAAAATATTCACTTACAGCCAGAGCAATCACTTGTGTATCATCACTTTTTTTTAAATATTTAAATAATGAACAATTTTTTTTGTTTTCTTCATCGCGTTCAGCTTTTCGCTTGCGATATTGAGCACCTGAGAGGCGTTTCGCTTTGCGATCTGCCATCTCAAAATAAGCAAACTTTTCTCTCACACGATGTGAACTTCAGAAAAACTTTGTTCTTAATGAACAAGTGCTTCAATTTATAAGCACTTAGACTTGTAGGTCTGTTTTCTCGAACCATGGAGGGGGGATTGCTTTTCCTCTATCTTTCCGAGGGTAACTTTCCACGGGGGTCCAGCTAACTGTTGGCACCGCAATTATGTTTCGCTTGCCAACAGCCCTTATCCATAAGAAACTACTGCTTTGCTGATACCTGCACTAAGTACCACTAATTGTATTGCTCTAGCATCATTACAGTTTGAGAGGTGGATCCACTTTATTCTCGATGCCTGCACTTGCTAAATTAGTTCTATTGTCATTAAATCTAGACCTTAGACTTTCCTAGAATCTAATTTGAGAAACTTAAGAATTCTTATTGTTGTCAAAATATTAAATGTACTCATCTCGTTCAGATTTTAGACATCCCTAGAATCTAATTGAACAAAACTTAAAAATTCTTATTCCTGTCATTAAGTATATGAAAAATATTCCTTAAGCGGCCGCCCCTCGCCCTTTGCGCCCGGAGGCGGCCGCCTACTCTGCCTCCGCCTGTAGCGGCCCCTGTATATATATATATATATATATATATATATATATATATTTATTACGTATATGATTTTCTATAGTTGTTGGCCTTTACGGAAATTTCTACACTTTAATATCATACGAAGGAGTTCCAATCAGCCGTTAAATCTACACTGAAAAATTTTATCCATAAAAAAGTCACGAATTGGTAGCTAGGTCTCGGATATGAGAAAAATTCATCGGATATTTATGTATTTTCGTAAATAATCTGTGAAATTGAGAAAGAATTGACGAACTCGATGTAAAAATTCTAAAACGGTTCATCACTTTCTTTTACGTGAGTAATCACAAAAATATTACGAGTGATTGGGAAAAGATTTTTAGAGCACTCACGAGCTTACCCGCAAAATCTGAGAACTCGAAAGTAGGTTCGCCTGTACGTGGCCCGCACACATGCTCGCCCAAACGCGCGGTGCTTGGGTACGCTCGTATGTGTGCTTCAAACTCGTCGGATGAGTGGCAAGAAGTTTTATAATACCTATTTTGTTTGCCTCGAGGGTTGCGCGTGTTTAAGCACTCCTGTTTTATGTTTAGAAACTAGTAAGTCAGCAGTCTTTGAGGGTTCGAATCTTCTGAGTTGCGAATTTATAAATTAAATAGAAATTAAATCACACAAATAAAATTTTTCCTCCTTATATTTCAGGCTGAAATTTTCAGGAACTGTTCGTAGAAAATTCGAACTGCTCGTAAGAAACTTCGAAAGTTATCCATATATTTCTCACAGAAATAAGATTCAAGTAACCTTACGTCTTTTTCACATAATCGCTTAATCCCAATCGATTCTGTTTCCGGATTACTTATTTTGATGAGGATCATCAACACTCAGAGAAAAGATTGAGTTGATTGAATTGATTGAACAAAACAGTTTGTTCAACCTAGTTTGTTTGTTGAAACTAAAAAATTTGGTCAGCGCAAATAAACCTTTGGTTTTTTCTAAAAAAGCACAACGAATTAACTTGCTCAATTTAAATTAATTATCTAGTTCAGCACATTTAGTTGATTCAACCAAATTAATGGTTTGAGAGGAATATATTATTGATTAGAAAATTATTTGGTTAAAGTAACGAAATAATTTGGTTGATTCAACCGAATACTTCCATTAACTACACTGAAAATACCTTAACAGATGACGTCAGCCCACGCCGGTGGCCAGTTTGCGCGCTGAAAGATTTCACATCGTGCGTCGTGTCATGAATTTGTGCAAAATAATGAGTGATACGAATTAGACACTAGCAGTGTCCACTTTATTAAAAAACCGGGGTCTGCAACAGTATGCAGAACATTAACCTTTAGTTCGCAGGGTTCGCATCGGTGCAGGCAATCTAACCTCAAAATCCACAAGTTATGAAAGAACCCCCACACAAATGTATGGATCAACCAAAATATTTATTATAATCAGCCAACATTTATTAACCAAAAAATTTGGTCGAGTCAACCCAACATTTGATTGACCATATAGCAAAATGTATTTATTTGTTTGATCCAACCAAATTTTTGTTAAATCAACCAAACTTTTTTCTGAGAGAAGATGCAAATGGATTTTTACGTTTTTTTCGTGAACCTATGAACTCTCGCACGTGGACTGTCATCTTGAATTGGAGCACGCGATCGTACCATGTGCGCACAAAGCGTCCGTGGCTTTCAAGATGCTTTCAACAAAATATGTTGATTGTATCAACCAAATATATTTCTTGATTATAGTAAAATCTTCTCTTAAATTATTTGACAGATCTAACCGAGAATTTGTGTTGAATCAATAAAATATTTTCCAAAATCATCAAATTTGGTCAACTGATAAAAAAATGGGATAAAGTTCCGAAAAGCGCTTACCTCCGAATAATTTGAAACTCCGTATACCTATGTATTTTGACGCGTTAATCACGAATATGATAGTGAAAATACCCGCAAATTTGATTTTCAAGGTCAAAGCCCCAAAAAACTATAAAAATTTCATGTTTTTCCGTTTATTTCAGTAAATAAAAAAAATTTACAAAAATGTTCCAAACAAAAGTTGTAGATCTTTTAAAAATACATATTTTATGTCAAATATATTTTTACCCTACGACTGATAGTTTTCGAGAAAATAGACGATAAATATTCCCGCGGCGAAGTGCGTACGTATACCATTAAGACATTTCCCTTTCGGGGTAGGCGTGACACTACCCGATTCGGGTAGTGTTTCTAGGTGGATAGTTTCTTGTAGTAAATAACTACAAGTGTGGGCTCACCACACCCACGACGGGCCAACAGCACGCAGTATTCCCGAACGGTCACCCATCCAAGTACTAACCGTAAGTAGGCATTAATGCTAAAACAAATGGGTTAATGGCAAAAGATATGTTTCCACGAAACATTAGGGGACAAATGGGGATTGTATGCGTCCTACGTTATTTCTGTGACCAGTCACAGAGGTACCATCCCGCCCCTAGCGTGACACGTTGGAAAGGGGGTCATGCGTGATCTAAATTATTTCTGTGGCAAGTCATAAGGGTGACTTCCCGCCCCCCATGACACGTCGGAAAGGGGGTCGTGTGTGACCTAAATTATTCCTGTGACCAGTCACAGGGGTGTTTCCCCGCCCCCATGAGACTTTGGAAAGGGTTTCGTGTATAACCTAAGTTATTTCTGTGGCCAGTCATAGGGGTGCCTTGCCGCCCCCCCTGACATGTTGGAAAGGGGGTCGTGTGTGACCTAAGCTATTTCTGTGGCCATTCACAGGGGTGCCTTCCCGCCCCCCCATGACACGTTGGAAAGAGGGTCGTGTGTGATCTAAATTATTCCTGTGACCAGTCACAAGGGTGTTACCCCGCCCCCATGAGACTTTGGAAAGGGGGTCGTGTATAACCTAAGTAATTTCTGTGGCCAGTCATAGGGATGCCTTCCCGCCCCCCCATGACACGTTGAAAAGGGGGTCGTGTGTGACCTAAATTATTTCTGTGGCAAGTCATAAG